>JAZHYW010011851.1:0-19202 GCA_037355805.1 Ixodes ricinus
TCACAACAGCTCCTCCGCCGCCAGGGGAGAGTGTCTTGAGGGGAAGCAGTCCACACTGGTCCCTTGGAAAGACGCGGTCTCACGGCCGGGCTGGCGACCGAGGTCCAGGCTGTGGTCCACTGTGGGAAGTGGCAGTAACAAAGACCAACAAAACCAAACCAAAACTCCAAGCAGGCAAGCGCCCAGCTCCCAATCTCTCCAATCCGGGCCAGATTAAAATGAACAAAACAACAAAACAAAAAAAGTCTCGCGAAAAGCCTTCGTACCGTTCTATTAACAAAAAACACGCAGGCGAGAAACTCACTTCCTCCGACAAGCGTATTCAGCGAAAGAAACCTTCGCAGACCACATGTGGCAGCCCTCTAAGGCTCAGTTGTAAATCAAAACGGACTCCCAGAAAAACAGAAGTGACAAAACCGTAGCGTAAATCCCACATAGGGCATATCCCTATTAATTTCGAGCGCGTCCTCCATAATGCAAACTCTTACTGAGGGGAAAACCGCTTGATCGGAACTTACTTCACCGCCAACACAACGAGCTAAAGCCGAACGAAACGCAAAACTCGGACTCCCTGAAAAGAGAAAGCTCAATAAACTTCTGCTAAGCCGAATAACTTAATCGACTCAATAACACTAAAAAAAAACACGCTTAGTCCTCCCTTTCTTTTCCCTCAGAAAGTCCTTCTCTGCATCTAACCCACGCCCTGCTTTGTTCTTGGCCTCACTTCGGACTGTTCAAGTTTTTCTCTGGACCTGGAGTGCAGGCACGAAGTTGCAGTCCCGAGATCTCGCTTGGTCTCCAAGTCCGACGTGATGCCTGGCTCGTCCATGGGCGATGAGCTGCGACTCTGTCTCGAACCTCGCCGAGCTCGTCTGCATGGCTCGTGCTTTGCCTCCTCCAAATTCCTCGCTCGGCCCTGGAGCTGTGGGTTCAGTGGCTGGTTGAGATGGGGGCCCTGGAGTTTCCCTCCTCCCAGCCTTAAGAACCGCTTCCTCTTCTTAAAGTGGCGCTTCTCGTCGCGCTTGCCTTGGACGCTCTTTGCAGGAAGCGTTGCTGCTAGAACGTACAACGCTGATTCTGCGCCTGCTTCTTTCTAGCTCTGGGTCTCGGTCGCTTGCTCATGACAGCATCTGAGTTCTCGGTCTCAGATCCCCCATGACGCCAGCCCGACGACGTCCTCAGGTGTACTTGCGTCGGGTCTGCTTGGTCCTGCCCGGGATCCATCGTGTTCCGGGTGGGTCCCTTGCTCGCGCAGCCGCCGAAGGTCGCAGGTCCCCTGGGATGGCCTAGCTTGGGATCTCTCGTCCCCCAACTTCGATGACGACTCGCTGCCGGACGCGTCCTCCTTGCACCTGGACTCCGTGAATGTTCTGGATTCCGGCCCGCAACCGCACCAGGCAGGGTGGTTGATCTCGTCGAAGGAAATCTCAATCACCTTCCTCCCGGTGGGCCGCTTTGGATTCCTGCGACGGCGCCGTGGGCTTGATCCCAAAGCCGCACTGGTGCCAATCAGAGCGGTCAGGATCCTGGCTTGTTTGCAGACTCGCTATTTCCTGCATCTCGGCGCTCACCTCCATGAGCTGGCTGGACTCCCCGGCGCTGTTCTCTGTCTTGGCGCCGCCTTCGTCTCCCGGGAACCGCCGCTGGACGCCCGAAGAGCTCTCTCTTCTTTCCGTGATCGCGATCACCCTCAGCCTCCCGCAGCTCGGCTGTTGGGTAGGTCTTGCGTGGAACAGCGTCGGTCGCGTCGGAGGAAACACGCTGGTTTCCGGTCACCTCGGTTTCCCCAGCTTCCGTTTTCCTCTTTTCCTGACGCACCACTTCTGTCGCTGCCTCCACGCCACTTTCACCGTCCCGCCGCTCGGACTTTGGGTCGGTCTTGCGAAGAAGCGGTGACGGTCGTGTCGGGAGAAAGACGCTGGTTTTCGGTCATCTCTCTGTCCCCAGCTCCCACTTTCTCCTTTCCCTGACACGCCTTCGCTGTCACCCCTTAACGCCTGTTGTCGCCCGACGAAGAGACTCTAACTCCCATCTCGCCTTCTCGAGAGCCTTCTCGAGAGCCTTCTCGTCGGCCCGCTTTCTGCGTTCCTCCTGTTCCCTTTCGCGAACCTCCTGTTCCCTTCCGCGAACCTCCTCCAGAGCCTCTGTGAACTCCTCAACGCTGACGTATTCGGCCTGAAGGAGTTCTATAATTTGCGGCTTTCCTTTTATCTGCCCTAAATCCGATCCCTAACTCGGTGCAGACTTGTACCAACTCGCGCAAGCGGAATGCCTCCAGACTCATGATCCAACTTGTGTTGGCCCTCTTTCTCACAAAATGCTCACATCAGAACGGTCACACAGCCCTTCTGACAACGACTATCTCCAACCCCCACAAGCAAAACTTAGAGCTAATGGGTCTGGCAGATTGAGAAAGAAAGGGCCGGGCACTCACCCACACAAGTCATGGTCCGGCGAAGTCGATCCCGCCGCTGCCATCCAGCTTGTTGCGAGTAGGGGGTGACGACGTCAGGCGCGGAACCAAGAGTCGAGGCTGTGGCTCGCTGCTAGCATGGCCCCGAGGAAACAGGCTTGGAGTGGGGTTACTGAAGTATAACTTTTATATACAGTGAATATACAAGTAGCATGGTCGACTGGCTAATCCGCAATCGGCAGCATCGGCAGTCGGCGACTTCGGGCCCCTGAGCCCATGTTATATAACCCTCCGAGGACGAGAAGGCCCGCGGAGCGAGAGAGGAGCCTTCCCCGGCGTTCGAGAGTTCACGTGGTGTTCGAAGTTCGGGGCGGCTGATGCAATTTCCGGGTGTTCTTTCACCAAGGGCAGATGATGCAATCCCTTCACGTTCTTGCGCCGCTTCGGTGGCTGATGCAAGGAGTCGACGCCCTTGCTGAAACCCAACACCGACAGACCCACACACACACACACAGGCACGCACACGCACGCCGGTGTTTCTCCTTCCGAAGGCTGGCGGTCCCAGATGGTCTCGTGGCCTCCGGGAGGCGTTCTTTTGTGTTTGGAGCCCTCGAAAGCCACCACCGGCCCGATGACTCAAGGGTCGGTCTCGGGAATCTGAACGTGACTGTCTAGCGCCGTTGGCGCGCGCCGGGGCCCAACGTGACAATAGGCCTTGCTGCCGTTGGCGACAGGTGAAGGCCAGGTCCGGGGTCGGCCTTCCACAACAATGTATATAATTGTGTCGCACAAAAAGAAAGTCGACGGAAAGAAAAACACGACGTTTGGGTGGACGCCTCGGATGCCCCTCTTTAAAGTCGCGTTGGTCGCGCGACCAGTCAACAACTCCATAGGAGAAAAGTACCTAGAATGGCGGCTGTACCTCTAATCGCCGTAGTCGTCAGCTATGCAACCTGTGCTTCACCGGAATCACCAGTTCTTCACGCCTTCACCGCCTCTTCCTATAGAGTACGGTCAATCCCCGCTCCCGTGGCCGTGCCCATGGTCACCCAACTTTTGAGAATCCGCCAGATTGAGCGAAAGTTTCCTATTTTGTGATTGGCCGTCCCTCAACGGGGCGGGGCGCCGGCGTCCCCCGTCTCCCGTCGGCGCCGGGAACGTAGAACACCGTCGTTCGGCTCCGGCGGCCCGATTTCGGTCCGAAAACCCTCTCTCCCGGCGGGAACGCCGCCCGGCTCTATCGCTGGGACGGGGTAAAAGACGGCTTTCTGATTGCCTCCTGCCACACCCGTCCGCCGCCGTCGCCATCGTTGCTCGCCAGGTTACCTTGTTTTTCGCGGGTTCCCCTGGTTCTCCCTACGAAGCTGATCACGAGGTATGAAAGTCCCTAGGTGCGTACCTTCGTACTGCTCGCGTGGCTCGCATGCCGTCGCGCACGCGCCGCAGCTCAGAGAGCGAAGAAAGTGGTAGCGTAGCTCCCATTATCGATTGGTAGCGCAGGTCACTTGCTCAATTTTTAGTTCGTGCAGCCACCGCCTGGTGCCGTCGGTATGTGGAAAAAGTCCATTGCAGCTATTGCGACTTCAAGATAAAATGAGATTTCAGCTGCTTGTCAGGCCATGGCCAGGTGGTGGGAATGAAACCTCAATCCTTTGGTGGGGCGTGCTTGTTGGTTTAGACCGTGAAACTTCCAAAATTGTGTTTGCCTTGCGATGTCAAAATGTTGAAAAAATTTCTTCGTGTCAAGCCAGCCTAAAACATCTCTGTTTGCTACATTGTTACAGGTTTGTCACCCTGTTTCTTTTTTTTTTCTATAGTGATTTAGAACTGCTATGAGCAACACCGGAGCCCACCGCCGAGTGCAGCACCTCATGTGGCAAGCACCAGCAAAAAGACGCGAAAGAGGGTTGGCAGACAAGGCCCATCATGTAATCGATGCCACCAGCCCGACAGCCCACAAGACCACATATAGTATGCAATAAACCAGTTGTCGTCGTTAACCTGTCTCGACCACGACATGGTGGCAGCGGTGGGATCCAGTGTTGCCCACGACAAGAACAAAGGCTAGGTATTATAAAAATGATAGGAGACGAGTGAATATTGCAGTATGCGCTTCTGCCATTTGTATTGCAGCCACCTACAGCTTGTCAGCAACCCTTGAATAGACCCTTTCCAAAAGTGTGCGCCATCTATGCTCCGTTCACCCTTAAGCTGAGACTAGAGTGGGAGCTACGTGCCTGCCGGACCAATCAGCTGCCTCCCTCTTATCACCTGACCCGGCTCTCCGCGCATGGGTATGGCCGGGAGCGTGATGACGAGGCAAAAGAGAGGCGTATGACTGGTCTAACGAGGACGTAGCTTCCACCGCAGTCTCAGCTTAGAGGTGAACAGAGTATGGTAGCTGCAGCACCAATTATCAAAGTCCGCCATTGTTTGGGCACACACTCTGGGCATGTATTGGACACGAGGGCTGTGCAAGCATTCGGCGTGAACTCGGCTTGGCTTGTATCGAGAATGAATGTTGCGTCAGAGTTTGGCAAGGACTCTGATGCCATTACAGGCTTCGTGCCCAAGAGATGGTGACCGCCAATGTTGCTTGATGGGATCATGAAAGGGTCTATTACAGAGAAAATTGCCTTATCTCAATAAACCTTATGCAAAATTGCTTGGTGGTCTGACAACACTGAGAGCGTCGCTATTTTAATGTTAGGAAGCGTTGTCGGTACACGGTGGAGGCATCGGGGACAACCGTACGGGCAGTGTGCGATGGCGCGGCAGCTGTGTTTTCCGCCTTCTGACCATAAAATGTGGACGAACAGTTTAAACAACCAACCGCAACTGTCTGACGAAACTCTCAGAGGCCTGTGTACACGCTGGCGACAACCCACAGTATGTAAGCTTCCACAGCGAAGGCGTAGGACTTGCTCCGCTGCTTCAACGAGGTTGTCGCCAGCGTGCACAGGCCTCCGAGAGTTTCGTGAGACAGTTGCGGTAGGTTGTTTAAACTGTTCGTCCACATTCCATGGTCGGAAGGCAGAAAACACAGCAGCTGTGCCATCGCACACTGCCCGTACGGCTCTCTCCGATGCCTCCACCGCTCTTCGGTAACGACAACGCTTGCCAACATTAAAATGGCGATGCTCTTAGTGTTGTCAGACCACCAAGCGATTTCGCATAAGGTATATTGAGCCTAATTGACTGGTTGCCATCTTTCTTTTTTATTTTGCTTTCAAAAACAGATGGGTGGCCGCAAAAGTAACCGGAATGAATTTCTGAAGGGCGGGCCGTTTGTAGTACCAGCTTCCGCAGCTAGCAGCGCTTAGCAGCACCCTTTCCGAGTGAGTTTGCCGACCGGCATTGTCTGCTATAATTTTTTTCCCAAGCGGTTAAAAATCATTTGTCATTTTTTTTTTGCAATGTCCGATATGAAGGAACAGCATGCGGCCGTGAAATTTTGTTTTCTTTTAGGGAAAACGGTGCCGGAAACTCTTGTAATGCTTCAGAGAGCTTACAAAGAAGATGCTAATGAGAAATCGCAAGTCTACGAGTGGTTTTCTCACTTTAAGGCCGGGGAATTACTATTGATCGCCGACCAACCTCGTTCAGGGCGACCCTCAACCTCCTCAACTGATGAAAATATAGAAAAATTTGGGCATTGTTCACTTCGAGTTTGTTCCTCTTAATGAAACTGTTAATCGAGGTGTTTTACCTGGGAATTTTGCGACGCTTGCGAAACTCAGTAAGGGAGAAACGCCCCGATGTGAGGGAAAGGGGAAATGATAGTTCCATCACAACAATGCCCCAGCACGCACTGCCCTGTCAGTGCAACAATTTTTTAGCAAAAATGTGCATGACGCCGATTCTCCATTTACCCTATTCTTAGGACCTCGGCCCGTGTCACTTTTTTTTCTCTTCGCTCGTATGAAAAGTCTTGAAAGGAAATAGTTTTGTGAACGTGGAAGGTCCTTCAAGTCAGACATTGCAAAAAACGAGGAATGATTTTGAAGTGCTTGGGAAAAAATGCTGCTAGATCCTTAGCAGACGACGCCGGTGGGCAAACTGACTCAGGAAGGGTGCTGCTTAGCGCTGCTAGAGGCGGATGCTGGTACTACGAACGCCCCGCCCTCCTGAAATTCATTCCAGCTACTTTTGGGTACCCCCTCATACTTTTTTGATTGCTAAAACTGGTTCTATGGCCCAGTATCTTGCTTGGTGTAATTCATATTCCTTTTTGTGTTATACATATTTTCAGATATTTTTTTTAGAATGGTGAAATGACTGCAGTGTTGCATGTTTTAATATGTTTGTAATGCATACATAACATTGCTTTTTTGGTTAAATGTTCCCTGTTTTCATGTAAGTTTATTGGTTTGTTTCATATTCAAAGGTGCCAAATAAGAAAGCTGCAAGGTTGTTTCTGGCTTCAGAAAGTATCATTACTATAATATTATAGTTTGATAGTCCAGTGCTGGAAAAAGATTCCTTTTCAGATTTCCATTTCCACAATGTTTCAAAAGTTGTTGTTCTAAACAAGGTTGTTTTAAAAGGTTTAATTCTTTTTTAAAGGAAAATATTTTCAATATAAAATTGTATATCAGGTTTGGAAAATAAAAGAATACAAACAATTGCCACCTGAACACTGTCTCCATTATAGCCACTTTATATATATACAGTATAGTTTTAATTGTAATGCCCTAATGTTTTGAGCTTAATACACTGTTTATATGAAGTGTCCCCATGCTTGAAAAGTGCCAACCTTTTGTTGTCAACAGAAAACTGTAAGATTTAAAATAATTTAATAGGAGTGTATATGTTCTCCAAAGGCAGCACATAGAAAACAAAACACGGGTATGCATTAGTATATATATATATATATATATATATATATAATTATACCACAATACTTTTTTTTAACATATGTTTAATTTAGGGTTTTTTAACGTGGAGCGAGTAGAGCGACTCATTGGTCGGCTCGACCAACACTGGAAAGCGTGCCGCCAGCGTTTGCCCGCTATAATTAAGTCACCTATTCGCAAGCACTGAATTTAAGGGACAAAAAGATCGAATTGAACAACACAAGACTAAGAATTATGTTTCCTTTAGCTGATTACTGATTAAGAATGCGGATATTATTGTAACGTTTGCTGCTATTACACGCGCGGAACGAGCATGGGACAACATGGCTTGAGTAAGCTTATCACTGCGTGAATCTGAAACCGAAACTGATCGGGAGCATGGCGTGCGGTATTACTTTAGCCGATTACGTTCATATCATGTTACCTTTCGAAGCGCTAGATTAAGAGAGATGTCTAGCCTGCCAATTTAAATACACAGATGACTTGTATACCAAAAATACTTGCAAATACTTTTTGTATTCATCTAGTAAACAGCAGCACTGACTTGCGTAATCATTGTCAGACAATGGTAGGGCATATATACGAATCGGGTCGGTAGGGCAGATGGAGTCGCGGAGGTGTTGTGTTGGAGTTGTTTGTGCCTTGTTGTAGTACTGACATGCATCTGCCTGTAACAGTGTTCGGTACACTCTAAGAAAAAAAAGGAGGAGAAAGGTAGCAACGGCGACTGTTCCTCCTTGTTGTGGTCAAGTTGCCCAGAGAAGGGAGGAACGGAAGTTTGGATGAAAGGAGGAGGTCCAGTTTGTAGTGACTGAATGAATTACATCCGCTAGGAGGGCGTCCCGTGTTTTGTCTTTTTCTTCTTTGTGTGACAAATAAACACCCCGTGCCAGTTGGAACACGGGTGCGATCGAAGCCGGCTGTCTGTTGTCTGGATCCCGGTCGACGCCCACCGAGGCGAAGTTACAACAACTGGCGACGACGATGCGATAAACAGACAGCATGCCGAAGTTCCACGAGTTCTGCCCGGACGAGGAAACGTTCGACGACTACCTAGAACGCTTCCAGATTTTTGTGCAAGTGAATGCTGTGAAACCAGAGGATGCGGCGGCAACGTTTTTGAACTTCCTCGGGACAAATGCATATCGCGGCAGTTTGATACTTTAGACCTATGTTACGGATAAAAAAACAGGACGTGGGATGGCCAAAAAAACATGCTTTTCGAGCAAGGCTCGTCAAATCATGAGGCGCTGGAGAAATGCAGCCTTCTGCGTTAAGTCCTTATTTCGAACTCTTTTTGTTCGCTTTCCGCCCATTGAAAAGCATGCGGGAAGCGCCTTAGAACGCACCTGGTATCGCTGCGCCGCAGCGTTCTTCCGCAACATAAAGTTCGTCTGCGTTCCTCGCCGTCACTATGGCAACGAACGCCGAATGAATGGAAGTACGCACGGTACCGCCGCGTGAAGCCAGCAACAGCTGACGCCATTTTACGAACGCCGTCTGCTAGCCAAAGCCGAACGCGGTATGTCAGATCAACCGCCTCCGCCGGTGCGCCGATAGCAAAGACGACGAAGCTGAGACACGCCGACGGCGATCGAGCAAGCAACAACACCGCGGGACGACTGCAACGGCGGCATTGATTGGGATCAAAGGCCGCCTTTACCGGTGCGCTGCTAGCAAATACGACGAAGCTGAGGCACGCCAACGGCGATTGGGCGAGCAACAGCACCACGGGACGACTGCAACGGCGGCGTTTAAATGGATCAAAGGCGCGAAATAAGCAAGTACAATTTTTATTTAAATCATAACACGCGATATCCAAGTTGGGTACCACATACCTTTGCTGGGTCTTTCCTGTGAACTTTTTACAGAGACACGGGGTGCCGCATTCAGAAAACTGATCCGTTTGATCCGCTTGCAAAATATGGGGGCCCTGAAAAGTGCCGTTTAAACCGCTACCAGAACCTATAACTGACGTAACGAGCACTTGACAAGCGGTTGGCGCATAAGTCGCCTTTATGCATGCAGGCGGGCGACGGGCGCAGCGCAGCGGATCACTCGAAGTCACCGGGGCCGTCAGAATCATCACCCTGTCTGCGTCGGGGCTCTAGATTTTGGCGGCCACGGCGACGAACGACGGCGACGAACGACTATCAGTGTTTCCGCGCGCCTTCTCTCTCCTCCAAAACATGAATTTTGCAAGGTGACCAAGGTGACTGTGACCAGTGAAATGGTGGCTCTCGCGCCGTCCAGATGGAAGAGAGTTTTTGACGTTGGCCCAGGTGCAATTCACCGTATTGGTGTGCGCACCAGTGTTCGCGTCGACCAAGTGTAGCTTGTGGTTGACGGTGAGGTGCGTGAAGCGAGCGTCATCTGCAAGCTTGCGACAGCCAGCCCAACAGTCAGTGATGATTATTGTTCCAGGGCGGACCCACTCGGCTATTAGCCCTTGCAGGGATTTTAGCATCACAGGTCTCCACGTGAACAAGAAAGCAGCACCCGCTGCAACGCTCCACACCACCGAAAACCCACTGGCCAGGCCTTAAATACCCGCGATGGTACTTTCGCCGACCGAACATACTCGTCTAGTTCTACAGTCACGCCTTCGCCACCAATCATGCCTGAATGCTTAAAGACGGCATTTACCACAACCTCCCGACAAAGGCTCGCCCAATCAGTTATTGTCTTACTTGCGATACCAGTCTCCCGCTGAATGACGGCGCACGGTAGGTTCTGGCACCGGAGGATGATTTTCATGAGTTGGAGAAGCGTCAGGTGCGATCTTTCGAAAAAGGAACTGCTCCGTACCGAGACCTGGTCCCGGCACTGAACTTTGACCGGCTTCCTCTTGTACACCGCACGAGTCATCCACACACCGCACCCACACGTGTAGCCATCCGCAGATCTATCGCGGACTTGCAGCTTGTCATCGCAGCTTCGCACTCTGGGCTGGTTTGCTCACCTTGCCGCCGCGGCTGCGGCTGCGGCCAAGAGTGGATTTCTATGTCACGTGACCAGCTCCATGGGGACAAGGAAGTGCCTCAGCGTCCTTGCCCTAATGGCAGAGAAGTCCGTGCCGCTTCGAGCACAAAGTCGAATTCCGCTCGCAGAAACTGACTGCAGAGGCTTTCAACTGAAGTCCAATTAATTGCCCCATCATACTTTAGGAGCGGCAGGTGAGTTACGGCCAGGAAGGTAAATATAAGCCAAATAAAGAAAACTCACGCAAAACGAAAGCTGTGGTTGTCTATTTATATATATGTGCCAGCGCCGGTCCGGGAACAGCGTCTGCAGCAGTCGAGCGGTTTGAGCGCCGGGACTTGCCGTCGCGTGAAGAGTTCATGGTTCAAATCTCGACGGAAACTTTTTTATTCTGCAAGTGTGTTTTTGTTTTTTATGCATCGTTTTTTACTAATCATCTGACTAGGACTACTGCGCCTTACACGATTTTTACTGTTTGCCCCACTTGTTCGGCTGACAAACCGGGAAAAAAAGGTTACGATGTAAGTCGAGTTAACGCGCTTCTACAATCGTTTCATAATGTTCGGCTAAGAGAAACCGAAGATCAAGCCAAGTTAACGCGCAAATACGAACGTGTTCATAATGTTCATTAAAAGGACACCAAGATTACAGCATCGTATGACTTTCACACAAACGGGCCGAAACAAGCATCTTCCCAGCAACTACTATTTTAATGTTTTTTAAATATACAACGCTCTTGCTACGACTCTTTCAATAATATGAAAGCGCCTATTTAGTACTAATACACACTGCAGTCGTGTCAATTAAAAAAAAGATTCTACGAAATAAACACACCCGATAAAAATAGCAGCCGTGGATGCATTGATTAGCGAAACTTGCAGGCAAGAGCGACAAGTCAAACGTCTGAGAAAGTCGTAAAACTGAATTAAAAGATATTATACTTTTACTCTGCATAGAATGTGATAAAAGTTATATTTTACCTTTACATCTCGCTGTGGCAATCGTTTTGCAATATTAACATTACCTGTTGAATTTTAGTATGGATAGCAGACGATCACAACCGAATGCAAAAATGAGTCAGGCGTCGACATCGCAAACCATCTCTCAACGCAAACACCTGAAATGACTTTGGATCAACAAATGGAATTAATTAGACAATTCTGGAGAACGAAAACAGCAAATTCTAGAGAAATTCAGCAGCACAGTTACCTGGCGAACGAAGAGACAGGCATGGGAAGATATTGTCAACGACGATAAACTTTCCGCGGGAGTGCACGGCAGTCGCAGGAGGCATGGCGGAAGTTGGTAAAGAAAGCCAGAGACATGTATGCGCTCTTCCGAGGTCAAGAACTGCGAACTGGTGAGTCGGAAGTACCCGCCCAATAATATTATAAAGCCTCATACGGCCTTGTGTACATTCTTACGGTGAGAATGCGATGCAGAACATAAGCGAGAAAAAAAGAGAGTTTCGCGCGCGATTTGAGTCCCGGGACTCTTCGCCGCTATGACGGCAAGGTGCGGGCACTCTAACACTCTCGACCACAAGAGGAGGCGCGGGAGCCGCCGGCGGCACGGCGAAGGCATATGAATATACCGCCTCCTAGCTTTTATCTCGCGTAGTTTTTTTTCTTTATTTTGGCTCAGATTTGCCACTCCCTGGCCGACAACTTTACCCGCCGCTTCTCCGGTATAAGGGGCGGTCAGTGGACATCAGTCGAAGAAAGTCCCCTGCAGACAGCCTTTCTGCGAGCGAAAATTAGCGCCTTTAGTGCCTGAAGCGATACGGATTTTCCGCCATTAGGCCGGGACGCTGAGTACTCCGTGGTCCATGGATACGCGCGATAAAATCCTCTTGTGTGTGCAGCGCAGCCTAAGGGAGCAACCGAGCCTGGACACGCCCGATAACCGGGCAGAGCGGATAGAAGCAAATTAATTGCTTCAAGATGATCTTTCATGGCGTCATGAAGACGGCACAGGTTGAACGCCATGGCACTGCAATGCTCGCCTCTGGAAGAATAAAGCGCCGAGGGGGAACTGCGCGCTCCTTTGCATTTATTATTTTTATTTGATACGCCATTTTATACCTCGTGACACATTTCCAACAAACTCATTGGTTGATCGGTCGGACCACACCATCGCGTGACAAAACAAACGCCAAACGTATGTCCACAGACGGCATCGTCACAGAGAAGGGATCAGTCGAACCCAACAACAAAATAAAGTAAGAAAGTGAATAAAAAAAAATAAGAAGAGAGCCGTTGGATTTTTCGGACGGCGTCTTCTTTGATGAGAGGAGGAGCGGCCGTACTGCTCTGGCTGCTCGGAATATTCGTTTTCTTATTTATTTTTTTTTATTTAGAGGGTACCACAAACTTTACCATGAAGCTGACAACGCGTTGGAACGGAGGAGGTAGAGAGTCTTGGCGTCCGAATTCGACGTGGTAGAAAAGAAAAGAAAATAACGACCTGTATGCACTCGGCGAGTCCTCATGACGCCGCCGACGACCGTTAGGCCATTTATTTTGTTTCTTTAGATTTTTTATCGCGGCGACTACTTCACCGTGCTTCGGACTCTCCAGCGGAGATCCGGCAGTTTCTAATAATTATTATTATTGTCGTTTAAAGGGCACTCTTCCTATGCTGCTTCGTTCCTGTCGCCATAAAAATATTCTTTCTGTTTAGATTATAGGCGCGAAAAATCCACACTGTCTAGGGCCTGAGTAACAGCAGCCAGATGTTGGCCTAGACTCTGCATTACTCAGGTCACACTAGTCCGTGTGGAATTTTCGCGCCTACAATCTAAAAATAAAGAATGGCATACACACACATCAGCACGCTCACACACTCAAGGTTGGTCCAAAAGTTCCGAACTTTTGGACCAACACACGTCGGGGACACTGAGTCAGTGTCCCTGACGCGTTTTTGTAGCAGCTTTCAAAACGATACACTGATACCGCCAAGTGTTCTCCGGCCCAGGATTTTGGTGACATTAAATGGTCTACGGTCCAGCACTTGCAGCGTTCTTCTCATGTCTTCTCGTTGGGTGCTGTATTTCACGCATGCACACAAAAGATGCTAATAACAAAGCTAAATAATTGGGCTAATTAATTATTGGACTAATTTTTATTGGACTAATTGTATCCACCAAACCAATCCGACCTTTGAACTAAACTTTTTATTTTTTTATACGTGGCGCTAACTTTTCCCGCCCATATTTTTATGGCGTCAGGTAACGAAGACGAAGCAGCAAAGGAAGAGCGCCCTTCAGAACGACGATAATAATATTTATTAAAAACAGCCGGACCTCCGCCGGAAAATCTGAGGCACGGTGGAATAGTGGTCGCGATAACAATCTAAAGAAACAAAAATAATTAGCCTAACGGTCGTCAGCGGCGGTCTGTGCAGTACGGCATATATTGTGCATTCTTACTTTTATTTTCATTTAGACTGCGTCGAATTCTGATCGCCAAGACTCCCCCCCTCCTTCGTTCTAATGCGTTGTTTGTTATTGAATTAACAAATCAGCTTCAAAATGAGGGTCGTCGCATCCTCTAGCGAAAATAAACAAAAAAGAAAACAAACAAGGCACATTGCGAGCAACACCGCTCATCAAAGAACGTGCCGCCCGAGAACGGCTTCTTTTTTATTTTTATTTTTATTCAGTTTGTTTCTTTATTTTGTTGGGTCCGACTGTTGTCTTTGGCCGATGCCGACCGTGGCATCGCGTGTTATGATTCAAATAAAAAGTGTCCTTGTTATTTCGCGCCTTTAATCCCAATAAAGTCGTCCCGCGGTGTTGTTGCAGTCGTCCCGCGGTGTTGTTGCTTGCTCGATCGCCGTCGGCGTGTCTCAGCGTTCAGTCATCTTTGCTATCGGCGCACCGGCGGAGGCGGTTGATCTGACATACCGCGTTCGGCTTTGGCTAGCAGACGACGTTCGTAAAATGGCGTCAGCTGTTGCTGGCTTCACACACGGCGGTACCGTGCGTGCTTCCATTCATTCGGCGTTCGTTGCCATGGTGACGGCGAGGAACGGAGATCGAACTTTATCTTGCGGAAGAACGCTGCGGCGCAGCGATACCAGGTGCGTTCTAAGGCCCTTCCCGCATGGTTTTCAATGGGCGGAAGGCGAACAAAAAGAGTTCGAAATCGTTCCAAACACGTCCGCCATCGCTGTCTGTCGGGTAGTCGTCTTCCTCTTCTTTTTCCTTCACCTCGCTTGTCACAAAAATTGCAGATATCCTCTTCTTTCTCTTCTCCGGTTCTCACACGTGACAATACCCCCCCTCTCTACTTTAAGAAGTACATTGTTGAACTTCTTCATCCTTGACTAAAAAAAACATCTTGAAGGTCCGCGCTTCTTTAACTCTGTTGCTATTCACATCCTCCTCTTTGATGTTTAGGCCGCACTCACACAGGCTCTCGGCACTGACGTTCTGGAAGAACCACGCACTCATTTCCAAAGCACTCGCGTGTCAATGCTTATCTACACTCTTTAACCTATTTTAGAGTCACACTGTTTCGTCACTTCGCGCTCGCGCACCAAACCCCATAAACCTTCGATGGGGTCAATAAAACAAACTTTAAAAAAATCGAGTCACTTGACCTCGCATTACCTCACCCATTCCCAACAAAAAAAAATAAGAAGGTTTAGGTTATTCGCATCTCAAAACAAGTAACTCGAGCGCCAGTCTGAGTCTTTCTGCGACCGGATACGCCACCTACTAGGACGCACTAATCACTAATCTTTATCCCAAAGGCCGGTTTCTTGTTTAAATCCGACCTAAGTAGTTGGCCCCTACATTTTCGCTCCCTGTCTAACCTGGCGCATTCAGCCTCGCGCTCTTGTCTCGCCAATGCTTTATCCTCCCTCATGGCAGCTCTCTCTTCCTCTACCCACTTCTTTAGTTCGGCACCAACGTAGCCTAACTTTTCCCCCGCCGCAATTAATCTCTCGGCGTCCATATCGTTTTCGCTCGGCTGCACTAATCCGCGTGCAGTCCCGGCCGACGTCATCAAGTTATAGGCATCCTGGCAGGCTCGCCATATTGTCACGTTCGCCCGGCACAGCACGCGAAATAATGAGGCGAGACGACGATAACGAGGAGAGAAAAAATATATACATGTATTTAACAGAACTTATAAGAAAGAAAGAAGAAAGAAAAATTTGTGTAATATTCAAGGTATAGCTCAAAGAAAAAAAGCCCAAAGGAACACAAGGACGAGTGTCACGTTCAGTCCCTTCCGAAATCCCAAGTCTCCGTTGTCAAGTCACTCACGACCTTTTGATCGGACGGTGCCACGATGGGTCCTGTCCTGGACGATGTCTGGTTCGTAGCGCCGACCGAATCTCGGAGCGTAGCCGGTTACGGGCAGGGTCGGTTTCGGAGAGTAGCCGAAATCGTTCCCCGGAGGCCTGCGGGCGCTCTTCCAAACACGGTCCGCCCTCGCTGTTCATGTTCAGGTAGTCGTCTGCCTCTTCTTTTCCCCTTCTACCTCGTGCTGGTCGCAAAAATTGCAGATATCCTCTTCTCTCTCTTCTCCGGTTCTCACACGTGACGACTTGCTACCAGATGGCAGTGGACGAAATTCCACCGAAGGTATCAGAAGGACGGCGAAAGCCCGGCAGACTTTGTGATTGCCCTCAAGAAATCTGGCCATGACTTGTGACTTTGGTAGTAATCTCCTCGACTACCGCTCTTCGAGATCGGTTCGCCGCGTAGTTAGCCTCGATGCCGAGATTCAGCGACCACTTCTCGAGATGGATGGCGGGTTCAGCATTTGGGGACGTCTACAAGGTGGCACTGGCGGAACGGCCATTGCAGAGCAGAGTAAGCTGCAGCGACAGAGCGCTCCGGATGCCACCGACGTGCACTGGGTTGTGGGACTGACAGGTGTGGTTGACCGAGGATGGCAGCGACTGCCGGGCAACCGTCTGCTCATCGACGTGGTTCTTCCGCGCATAGAACCTTGCAGGTGCGCATTCCGCAAAGCAGTAGCGGTCGGCATATGCGGTAAGAAGGACACATCAGCGGCAGCGTGCAGAGGAGGGCAGAAACAGTGGGGAAGCCAGAAGAGGCCGGCACAATGTGTGGGTCCCGGAGACGTGTGCGTTGCTCCGTTGTAACGTAGTCGCGGGGGTGCCACCGGTTACGACTGCTGGAACAGCAGGTCAGCGGAATACGGTAGAGTTGGAGGTTGATACGGGCTCTGCGGTGCTGCCCTGCTGCCAGAAGAGGCGTATCGGACAGGTGCCACCTGACTCAGTGCTAAAATCGGTGTGACCTCGACTTGCGTACGTACACCGGAGAAGTGGTTAGCGTTGCCTCAGGTGTGTCCGACGTCCAGGTAGCTGGCAGTCAACAGGCAGCCATAGTGCTGCCTTTTAGTAGTGGGGAGAAACGGCTTAACGTGCGACTCGGCGCTGCTCGGTAGAAACTGGCTGCAGCAAGTAAAGCTGGACTGGAGGTCGGATTTTCGCAGTTACAACAGAAAGAGAAATCTCTTTGAAGAACATTGAGTGAGCTGTCTCCTTCGGTGTTGAAGAAAGAATCCGCCGTAGCCGCAGGATTCACGGCAAGCCTTGCCTTCAAGGATAATGCTCACGGCCAGTGTTCTGCAAGCACTCGCACCGTTCCTTTTCCGTTTAGGGACGCCGTGGATTGATAGTTGAGGAGAATGATTGACGAGGGTATCTTTGTCTCCTGTCGAGACGAGTGACTGGGCTAACTCCGCTAGTCATTGTTCCGAAGCCCGGAAAAATTCCCGCAGCTGCAATGGTGATTACAGTGTCTCAGTATAATCCTGAACCGGCGCAACGATAACACTACCCCTCGCCACATGGTGGACGAGTTGTTCCGGCAACGTATCGCGAGAGTAGCCGCCGCGCGTTCACGGTTCTTGACCTGCAGCGCATGCGTTGGCCGAACTGCAACTTGATAGCAACAGCATGAAAGCGCCGCGACAGGCAAACACTCACCTCGGTCTTTTCGAATTTTCGCTGGTTGCCCGTGCGGCGTGCTCGAGTGCTCCTGACTACTTTTCAGGCTACCATGGCTAAGATTTTTGTTTGGGTTGCCGAAGAAGGTTGCGTGTTACATTGACGATCTGTTGATCGGCGCAGGTAACCACGATGAATGCTTTGACAACAGTGAAACTGCGCGTTAGAACCAGACTTGCCTGGGCATTGTGTTAGCTTGAACTTGGAAACGTGCAAGTTTGCTTGTGGGCGAAGTAGCGACTACCTTGGTGTATGTCGACAAAGACGGGCTCCGGCCTTGCCCCGGCGAAGGTGGAAGCCGGTCAAAAGCGCCCCGCCTCCTACCAAATGTGCGATGAGCTCGCATGATTGCGAGAACAGTCAAACTTCGGCATAAGTTTCCGCATGACTTTTTGGCGGCATTGGCTGCGGCCTCTGTACGATTTGCTGAAAAGCAGGGGGGCTGAATGGTTGCGGTCAACTGGGTGAATGTGATGAATGTGCGAGGACAGCCTAAAGAGCCTTCTGCGTAGTGCTGATCGTCCTTGACCCGTGTAACTGTCCAAGCAAGCAGCTGTTATGGTCGACCGCGATGGCTTCTGACCATGGCGGTAGGGGCAACTTTGGCCTCGCGAAGTGAAGCAGGTGAGTTCTGGGACCAGCTGGACGGCGCTTCCTGTTGACATACTGGACGACGCCGACTGGGTCAAAACTACACGCAAGTGAAAGAAGGCGCTTACCATCGTATTCGCCGTCAAGATGGTCGTAGGCGCACTTTTCAGAAGATTCCAGATCGAGCCACTGTGACCGCTTCACCCTCTCACCAGCATTGCCTGCTGGGGCAGAAGTCAACCGGCACAACAGGCTGCGTAGCAAGAGATGACGACTTTTGTCAGCATATTGAGTACGCGACTTTGTGATCGTTTTTGCGAAGGGTACCAGCATTGGTCACGCCGACGCCCTTTCAAGGCGCCCCCTTCCCGCGAAAACGAGAAGACTGCGACCGGCGCCATCGACTTTTCGCCGCTCGGATCATGCTTCCGATCACGAAGCTGGACAGTGCAGGAAGAGACTGAAAAGGATCCTCACTACCTCGGACTGATCGAACTCCACGGTGTCGAGGATGAATCACTAGGCAGTAGACGACCCAGATCTTCGATTCCCTTTTTCCAGAAGAGAAAGCGTTGTCTCACTGACCAGGACTATGCTCGGTAGATAGGGGCAGCGATGAGTGGTCATCCCAAAGCAGCATGGCATGACGTGATCATCCACGTCTTCTGGTCACGAGGGCAGCCCAGGAGCATACCAACATGAAGATGCTGGCAGAGACAGAATGTCTGCGTGGAATGGATTAGACGCGGCCGGCTGAGAATCTGGCGCGAACGTGCGACCTCTGTCAAACGGCACAGACACCTCCCTCGAATTTGGTCCCGGTCAGCATTGGCCGCTGGAAGCTACTAGGATCTTCGAATGCGTGCACTTAGACTTCGCTTTAGAGAAAGAGCGAACCGAACACACTGATCCGGAGCTGATGACCACCGCATGGCGTTTGGAAAGCCATTCTAATGTCGTCTACGACCTCTCGGCAGCACCCATCGAAAGAGCTGCAGATGATATTCTCGCAATTCGGGTTGCTGCAGAAGAAGTGGTCACAGATGATCGACCACAGCTGGTGTCTGAAGAGTTCGATCCTTCATGCGTGAAAATGGAATCTCTGCACTACAACAACTCCTCCTTACCACACCGGCATCCAACGGACTTGCCGAACGCGCGGTTCAGAGACGTTGAAGAAGTCCCTTCTAGGAAACTGGTGCTGGAAGGACAGGGAGCGGGTGGAAGAGAGGTAAGCATGCAGCCTGTCAAGGTCGACCTTGTTCCGGCACAGAACAACTCCCCGCACGTGGTAACCCAGAGAGACGCCGAGCAGAGCTCTTTCTTGGGCGCTTGCCACGGACACGTCTTGCATTGTTGAA
>JAZHYW010011853.1:0-34333 GCA_037355805.1 Ixodes ricinus
TGTGCATAATTTGGTTGCACTGGGTGGTGAGTTGATGGAGGGTTTGAGTTGCTTTAGCGTTAGATTGTAACACAAAGCCAAGCACCCGTATGGCCGATTTTCGCGGGACGGGTTTGTCGTCTAATGTGATGGTAATGGGGAGGTCGGTCTGTCCGCGAGCGTGTTTCGTCACGATTAGTAGTTCTGACTTCGTGGGGGAACAGGTGAGGCCTCCACGCCGGGCGTAGTGCTCGATGGTAGTAGCGGCTTCTTGTAGCTGAGTTTCTATGTGTCCGAGGGAGCCTCTCGTTACCCAGACAGTAATGTCATCTGCATAAATTGCATGTCTGACATCCGAGATCTGATCCAGAAGAGGAGGAAGACCTCGCATGGCAAGGTTAAACAGGAGCGGAGAAAGTACAGAGCCTTGCGGTGTGCCACGGTTTGCCACTGGCGCGGAAGGAGAGCGAAGATGACCAAGGACGAGGCTGGCAGATCGGTCACGGAGGAAATCGCGGACGTAATTGTACACTTTCACTCCGCAGCCAGTGGCTGCCAACTGTTCAAGGACCAGGTCATGGGAGAGGTTGTCAAAAGCCCCTTAAGGTCTGCGGCAAGGACTGCGCGATATTGGGCAGTGCTCGGCGAGTTTAAAACATCATGTTGAAGACGGAGCAGTACGTCCTGGGTAGAAATGCCACTACGGTAGCCATAAAGGGTGTCAGGAAGAGCGGATGTGTCCGCAAGAAATTTGTGGAGGCGAAGCTGTACAACCTTCTCAAGCAGTTTGCCCAGACACGAGGTAAGGGAAATCGGGCGCAAGTTCTCCAAGGAGAGGGGTTTGCCAGGCTTGGGAATCAGAACCACTGTTGC
The DNA here is from genome assembly GCA_037355805.1 of Ixodes ricinus. NCBI lineage: Eukaryota > Metazoa > Arthropoda > Arachnida > Ixodida > Ixodidae > Ixodes > Ixodes ricinus. The sequence continues at coordinate 853 of JAZHYW010011853.1, forward strand.
TTCCTTCCACTCCTTAGGAAGGGTACCCGACTCCCACACCTCGTTTAAGTAGGTAGTAAGCTGCGTGGTGTCCGAATCAGAGAGGTTGTAGAGAAGAGAATAGCGGATCTGGTCAGGACCAGGGGATGTGTTGCGGCGTATGTCGGTGAGTGCAGCGCGAATCTCAATGGCTGCGATCGGCGCGTTAAGATAAGAGAGTGTGTTGGGGGGACCCATGTAGTCCGCGTAACGTGGAGCGTCAGGAGGGGGAAGGTAACGTTGTCGTAGCTGAGCGAGGCATTGGGTGTCTGTTAAGTTAGTGGCGCGTAGAAGTTTATGAATGCCCTTGGCCCTGTCTGATTTGGCTTGACCAGGCTGTATGAGATGACGGAGTAGGGACCACGTTCGTGCGGTACCGAGCGTGCCATTGAGATTGTCACATAGCGCGTGCCAGTTTTCACCAGTAAGGTTGGCAGCATAGTCTGCAGCATCAACAGTAAGTTGGGCAATACGTAGTTTTAGCTTCTTGTTGCGGCGTTGACGTCGCCACCGTTTGGTTAGGCTACGACGTGCTTCCCAAAGATGGAGTAGGTGGGAGTCTATATCCGGTGCATCTGGAGTGGTCGTAAGGGTGCGCGTGTGTCGATTTAGACGGGTTTGCAGTGTCTGCACCCAATCGGTGAGTGTGTCGGAGGAGGTATAAGAGGAGGAAGATCCGCGAAAGGCAGGCCAGTCTGTGATACGGATGTGGCGTGCTTCCCCTGTGAAGTCTTTAGTGTGGATACGGGTTTCGAGAATCGAATGGTCACTGCCGAGCTGTTCCTCAAGGTTCTGCCAGGTGCAGGGTTTAGTGCCACGGTACATGGTAAGGTCTGGGCATGTGTCTCTTGCAACGCTGGTGCCAAGACGTGTGGGTGTCGATGGATCAGTAAGTAAAGTGAGATTCTGTTGTTGAATCAAAGTGTGGAGCTTTCGGCCTTTAGGTGTGTCGCGAGGGTAACCCCAAGTTGGATGTGGAGCGTTAAAATCGCCTCCAATGAATGTGGCGCAACCCTTGCAGCGTGCGGCTTCAAACAACTTGTCGAACCGTGCATGGCGATCTTGAGGGAGGCTGTAGATATTGAGTAGACGGAGGGATTGGGTGTTATGCTTGCGTGGATTTGCAGGAAGGAGTTCAAGTAATACATGTGGAACTGCCTGGCTGTCGAAGGTTAAATCGACAGCGGTATGAACGCGCTTGACTAGGGTTGCCACAAGGTGGTCTTGATCAGGATCATTATGCGCCACATATGTAACATATCCAGGAAGATTAGGAAGGGTACGAGGCTCTTGTAAAAAGATGATGTCGGGTGGGGGAGTGTGCGATTGGATATACTGGATGAGGCTGCAGCGTTTTCTTCGGAAACTTCGGCAATTCCACTGCCATACCGTAAGGTCTGAAGAAGACCGTGGTGTAGTGGATGCAGGGGGACTACAGCTCGCCATTTACAAGGATCGAATAAGGGGAAGGGCCAGTTGAAGAAGTGTAAGGATGCTACGGGCCCAATCTGCATCAACAGATTCCAAGAACCTGCAGGCGAAGTTTGCTGCTGCTTGAAGGTTCAGGACCCACCCCTTGCTTGGAGCTGTGTCTTTTGAAACTGACAGAGTCCTCCGGCTTGTTGTTCTGCGCTGTCTTGGATCGGTGGGCGCGCTCCCTGTAGTTTTTGGATCCTCGAGTGGATTTACTCTGTTTGAACTAGGCCATTCTTTGGTCAGGGGTGCCTTTGGTTTGTCCTTTCTGGGAAGCTTCATGAGTGTAGCATAGGTCGGTCTCTCAGGCCGCTGGTTTTCAGTTTTGCTAGTCAAGGTGTCTTGCGTTGTTGAAGAAGACTCTTCACTTTTTCTGGGCAACTCGGGCCAGTCGGATGCTTGAACTGCAGCTTTGGCACTATAATAATCGACTGCATGTTCCTTGGCATAATTCCTCGTCTTTTTTTCTTGCTGCCATTTAGAACAGGATGTTGATGTAGCCGAGTGAGCGGCTCCGCAGTTTACGCACCTCTCTTGAGCAGTGCAGGAGTCTCTGTCCTCGTGCGTGTTACCGCAGCGCTTGCACACAGGACTGTGCTTGCAGGAGGCCTCACGGTGTCCGTAGCGGCAGCACTTGCGGCATTGGACAGGTTTCTCTTGGAATGGAGTAACTGGATGACGAACAAGACCAAGGTAGACAAAGCTTGGCAGCGAAGATCCGCAGAAAGAGATCTTAATTGCCGAACTTTTACCTAGCCGTCGCAAACGTGCAACTCTGTTTTCAGGAGATCTTAAGTTGTTGGTGATCTCCTCGTCAGTCAGCGTAGTGTCCACATCTTTGATTACACCTGTGGCGCAGTGTCTGGGGAGAGGCTCGTATGCTCTGACTTTGATCCCGCAGAGCTCTGTGCAGCGTAGCAATCCTCGCGTTGTCTGTCCGTTTCTCACGTCCACGGCAACGAGATTGAGGCGGCTGTTGTACCTGATCTCCAGGATGCATTCGGGGAACGTCTTCGCCAGAGTATTGGAGAGCCTCAGGCTGCTCAGTGACGTAATAACTTGGTCCTGTTCGACTGGCGTAAATATAACAGTAAGTCCTTCAGGTACTACTGCAGTACTGCGGACTGTCTCAGCGCTTGGGCTGGAATTAGGGCTATTCTTTCTTCGTTTTTTCCTGGCGACATCAGTCCAATCTAAGTCGTCGAAATCGGACAGTTCTATGTCACTGGATGGCACAATGACTCGCCGCGAAGAGGTTGTAGCGCATTGCTGACCTGGAGTGATGTCCTCAGCGCTATTCATGGGTGTGTCCTTGTCTTCTGATTCAGCAATTGAGCTGCCACAGACAGACGAAGGCAGACTGTACTGATCAGTGGAGGCGCGATGACTGGAATGTGGCGAAGGTAGCGTTGGTCCAGTAGACATGGCCACGGTCGATTCACGGGCACCAGGGCCAGCCCCAGTGCGGCAGACCACACCGTGGACAGGAGTAGGCAACGTACGAATGAAGTTCGAATATTTCAAACCGTCTTATAATATTAAAATGTTGATCCAGAAGAGCGAGGCTCAAAAACGCAACCGACTTCGAATCACTTCTTCTTCGTCCCCCCTTAATGTATGTTATTACAAATATTATTATAGCAGAATGAAAACCAAGTGCATTATGGTAAGCATCAAACAATGAAAACTCGCAAGATAGCTCTTGCTCGTTTTACCTTGAGTCCTTTCTACAATATTTGTTGTTAACGACATATATAAACATCTGTGAGCTCGGCTCTGTTTTCTAAGAAAAAATAACGACAAATGAAATCGCTTTTAGCCAACTTAGGCTAGTACACTAAAGTAAATGTCGCCAAATTAACATTTCATGAACCTAAATGTTTAATCTTCGAGAAATGACCCCATCTTCGTTCAATCAGAATGTTTAGGTTCCCTTGACAAGTGACAATCGTGTCGTTCATTTTGTCTGGATTGAATTGCTTGACACCATATTCGTTCAACCTTGGAACAGTGTTGTGAGAGCCGTTTATGTGAAGCAGCAGAGTCGTTTCAAAATGCTGAAAGCGAAAAAAACGTGGTACGGTCTCTTCGGTTATTTTTTCACATTTCGGGCATCCTTGACATCAATCATCCCAAAAGTCAGCCAATGCCAAGTGCTTCACAATTACTTTTTATTGCCCAATTCAAGTTTACAAAATATAAGTCAGTAGCGCAGTGAAATTTAATCCCTTTCACATGAAGCCCGAAAGCAGCCGACGCCCGATTCAATGGAGCCAATCAAGCAGTAAACAAAAAGTGCATCGTCCCCGCCCTTGTCGTCTTTGTGCGTTTGAAAATCGCCGGTTAAAAACTATCACGCACACAAAAGAAAGCGCTAGGATCATGGGGCTTTTGCTGTTCGTGATTGGTTTAGCCGCGGATAGCAAACGCAAAGAGACGACGAGTGCCGTGACGATGCACTTTTTGTACTGGTTGATTGGCTCCATTGGACCCTTGCGTCGGCTACTGTCGGAATTACAGTAAAACGGAGTATATTCCACAACACATACAAACGCAGATGCACGTACTGAAAGCGCAATATCTCGGCTGCCTTTCTAGCGCCTGACTGATTTAGCCGACGCTGCACACGCACAAGACGACGACCACCGTGACGCTGCACTTTTGGCACTGATTCGCTCCATCGGCTCGCACAGTCGGCTTCTGTCCGAAATAGGGCGAAGCGGAGGATAAACTGATGTCGAACTAAAGTCCACTTTGGATGCCAGATCTTTCGGACCATGCAGGGCCGCTCTCTGTTGACGGTTTTTCGCTACGGCTTTCCGCTCCTCGGGTCGATCAGGTGGATGTAATCGTCGGGGTCTTGCGGCGGGCACTCCTTCTGTTCCGCATGGGCTGCCGTGTCATGGCTTTGCCTGAGAGCAAAAGACACCGGGCAGTGGTAAGCCTACTCCTCGCGCAATCGCTCACCTTCGGCATGTTTGCAATCCTCTTGCTCCCGTTTGTTAGTCGTGTTAGTCTTGGCGCCATTGCCTCCGCCACCGCATGCTTCTGTCCCGAGTGAGTCGCTCCTCATCGCCGGTAAAATGGGGTGCTCATGCCGTGCAAGTTAGACCGCCACGTGTTCCCTCCTGAGCGCCGGACCTGAAAGTATACAGAGAGCCAAGCGTTCCACATTGCGTCTTTGGCGCATCGGAAGGCAAGAAGGGGAGCGCCCGCCAAAGACGCGCAGGAAACGCGCGATAACGAGGCAGAAAGTGGCGCGCCGCCAGTGGTTTAAAACCACGTGGGCGCTTTTCGGCGGGTAAACACCTTAGCATGGACTAACTGAGAAGTGCAAGCGCGAGCGGCTAGCCTGACTGCCTTGACTGGAGCACTCTGCTGCACGAGCGCTCGTACAGCCACCGGGGCTTCATCCAAAGCAACTAGCTCGCGCTTTTAGCATGCGCGGCGAACAGTTCTTCATGCTAAGGCGAGACCACAGGTGGGCGAGACGAAGTGCATACTCAGAAGTTGGATGGGCTCTGCCGGAGCGCGTTTTTTAAAAGACGATAGTCATTTAGAAAAAGCGCTCCATGATACTAGTTGTTTCAAATCAGCACGTTCTGGAATAGGGAGGCACTGCTGCTGTTGAAGGATGCGCCCTCTTCACACCGCGCCTTCCTGAAATTCAGTGTCATCTAGCGGCTCAAGTGAATGCCTAAAGGGGTTATGAAACGATATCGGGTTAGAATGTTCATGGCTTTGCAGAGGCGTACTGGCCCTTGGTCTGGCCCAAGTATACTCGCACAGACCGCCACTGATTCAGAAGCTTCTTTGTCGCGGTGAAATTGCGAGGATAAAAGAGATTATTTCTTTCACTCTTTCCTTCGCAAAGCTTGATGATGTAATTGTGGGATCAAAACAATCCGCCTGACGACACTCGAGCGCGGATCGTGGATTGAACACCGAGAACTGCGTGAGCACTCGACTTCGGCTCGTAGCAATCAATGCCTCGGAGGGCCCTCGGGTAGTGGCTCGGTCATATCACTGCGGTGGTGAAAATAGTCGAACTTTAAACAATGCCTAGAGCTCAGCACGCGTTTTCTACTTTGCCAACCGTCACAATCCTTCGCAGACAGAACCAGCTCCAGACAAAGGTTGGGGCCTGAGTGTAAAATCCGATTGACGCCACCAGCACTTTGCAACTCTAAAAGTGACGTGCCTTTCAAACTAGAAGCAAAAAAAGAAGAATAGACAAGAGGACAAGAGAACACATAAAGGCGGGCGTACTTGGGGCTAACCATAGGGTCCTTCGTTGGCATTTGGAGACTTCGTTTTGGTCGTGCCTTGTTACCTGTTTAGTGTTCAGTGTCGTGTCTCCAAGTTAGAAATCGGTTCAGCTATTACCCTGGAGACTGACGATCCCTAGTTCCGTAGATTGTTCCGACGAATATGTTTTTTCCAAAGTTGCAAAATGTATTTGAGACGCTGAGTACAAGATAGTGAGAAATGTAATTAAGATAGAGTAGCAGATACCTCTACACTAAAATGCATTTTCCAGATACCAAAATATTACAAGAGTATTTGAGATACAGTATGTGACTAGTATTTTAGATGGGCACAAGTTTGCTTTGGCTGCAGTCTCAGCTTTGGTAAAGGGGGCATTGCAAAGGGACGAAGAAAGCCAAATGCTGCTTCAAAGGGCGCTGCCTACCAGTATCAAACGCGAGCGTTCAGTGACCACATTGGTCTAGACTGTCGGATAATGACGGCATGTGATTCTAGAGGTATGACTGGCTGAATAGGTGCACGTGACTTCTTCTGGTTCTTTCAAGCGCGTGATTCTCACTCAACTTTTTTTGCTCGGAACACCCCGTAAATCGTTAAGGTGTTCACACGTTCATAACTGGATGTTAATTCCAACGATTAGGAAGAGCGCGCATAGTTGTTGCACGCTCTTGCCGTTTCGGTTATCTATTGGTTTAGACCAATGACGTCTTCAACGATAAAAATGTGCTCGAAATTCCGAACTTCTTTCACCTATTATGTTCAAAATACACGAGTCTTCTTAGCGTGCCTCAATGGCCTTCTGTTTAGGGTGATGCCACCCTTTGTAGTACCCGATGCCGACAGCACGCGCTCACAGAGAAAATACAAAAGAAATCGCCGGAAACAAAATGTCGCCGTAGCACAGTCAGCGCCACGGGCGCGTGCAGGGACACGCTCTTTCACGTGCTTCAGAACAAAAAAATAAAAAGAAGAATTGGAAACAAAATGGCCAGATGTCATCACCCCAAGCAAAGCGCACACATGAAGGCACCCTAAGTTTTCTTATTTATTATATCTTAATGCGTTGCTAGAGTCCCACACACGAGTTCAAGCAACCGCGATGCAAACTAAAAATAAATTGACCAGAAATGCTTTGCAGGGCAGTATAGCGGGCAAGGACAATAAGGTGAGCAAGACGCAGAGGAACTTGCACAGCACACGGAGACGGCTCGCACACACTGACATCACGTGACGGCCAGTTCACTTCCTCACCAATCGTTCTACGCTTTAGCGTCACCAACTGACCACACGAAACGTGTTGGCCGACGAGTTTTAGGACGAGTGGCAACCCGAGACAATGAGATTTGCAAGATCATCCCATAACAACTCCGAACAACGTTTCACAAAACATCAAGCGTAAAAGTAATATTCCACTCCCCACAATTCTTATTTAAGCTGTTAGCAAATAAAAATATTTATCTACATTTAAAAAGCTGCCTTGGATAACTAGGTAAATTTAAACTTGGCTCCCCTACCTTTTTTTAACTTTCTGGTTTCCCTCGCGTTAGCACACAAAATCCCCGTCGGGGTTAGGAGATGTCAGCGAACCTTGAGTTATGCCCGTAGTGATGCAGTTCCCTTCGCTCATCGGGACTAGTGGGTAATGGTACCTGTGGGGTCGCTGTCACCGCCGTCGGGGATTTGTTAAGTCAGAGTTTGTTCATATAGCTTTTTGTTGCGTTGATTATGACATTTTATAATTTGATTTGATAATTCATATAATTTGATTATGACAAGTGATATCATTGTTTTATTTTAAATAATAAGACACAAGCATGTCTAGGATATCTACTTTCACATATCAAGGGTCCCGATACTACCGGTAGCCGCCAATGGAGGCTACGAGCCCACCTGAACCTGAGACCTGATTCACACGGTGCGACTCTGCTGGCGATTGTCAATTGCAGGCGTCAAGCACCGTTCACGTATTATTTTTATTTTTTGCCGCACAAGCGATGTCGCAACCGAAAGTCGCAAGCAGGATCGCCGATGTATTAGTATGAGTATTAATAATAATACAAGTACTAATTTTTTCTTCTTTTTTCTTCTTTTTTTTTTGGGGGGGGGGGGCGTGTAGGAAGATGCCATGGCGTCAGAAAAGATTGGTCGAAACCATAAAGGCCTGCGATGCCGTTTCTAAAGCCGGGATCGATAATAATATTAATTGGGGTTGTGTGGATATTTATACAGCGAGTCGTTGGTCAGCCATTTTTAATGTTGCGACGAGTCACTCGCTGTAGATGAGCAATTTAGCCAGTGCAGTACACAGCCGCTAGCCTGGGGTCTTTAACGTCCATCGCGCAGTAGTGATACACGGCCGCACGCCGGTACGATGCTCATCCAGATCGAAACGGGCAGGGGTGGGGATTGAACGCCGGGATCACACTGCTCATACGTTATGCAAAATACAGTTTGCAAACAGATTCGAACGTGAGACCCGTGCTTCGAACGCTGCATGGCAATGTGTTCAAGGAGAAACTTGGCCCGCGGCATTCAAACCACGGATATTGCGGCGACTCACGTTTGCAGCCTCTCTTTTGTATGATGCACGAGCAGTGTGACCCCGGCTCAACGATAATAAAGTAGCTGTGTTGTGTGTTTGTTCAGACACCGTTAGTCACCCCTAGTGGGCGTCTGGTGTCTACGCATAAGATGATACATTTAGCCAATGCAGAGCGATTGCTAGCCTGGCGTCTCTTAACGTGCACTGCGCAGGAGTGACATAAGACCGCACACCGGTACAACGCTCATTCAGATAGAAACCATGCAGGGGTGGGGATTGAATAACGATAATACGAAGAGCATCGTACAATCAGGCGAATCAGGCGAAAGCCTTTCGTTAGCAAAGGGTTCATTTGCGCGCCCGTGACACGAGTATAATCGCCGTTTACCAGACGGACCTATATATGTACCGCATATCGGTACATATATAGGTCCACCTGTGCATATGCATACCGTTACGTCGTCCATGCAATATACCGTATTTTAACCCTATCAAACAAGAGTTTGGCGGTCTCCATTTATTGGGCACGAGGCGTGTGACTGGTTCCGAGGCCTCGCCGAATGCTGAGGCAGCTCTCGTGCTCGATATGAGCTGCGCCGAGTTCCACACCCAGACGCGTGCCCAAACAATGGCGAACTCGGAGTATTAGCCGAGCAGCTACTATAGATGGCGCGTACTTTGGAAAGAATGTATCTTGGGGTAATCCTTTTCGCTTTCGTTCAGCTATCGCGATATCATCTCTTCAAACGTCGGTCAGGAGAGCTTACCTTGATCCGTGGGCTTTGGCATTTTGTGACTTCCTTGTGAACCTTGATGCTGTGGTGGGGACCCGGCACCTTGACCTGGATTAAATCATGAGGGAATCTTGGTTTTTCCGAGCCTGGTAAACGTGTCACTCCCAAACACATTGGGGGGAAAATCGCGTAACTAAGACATTCCGCCAAATGCCACAGAGGTGGGATAGCATTTCCAATGAAGGTTTTCATGAGAAGCACTTTGAAAGGCCTCCGCTCCCACTAGATTATTCATCTACTAATATGAAGTTTTCTACGCTTTTTCGCAGCCCTCATTTCTACACAGCAGAGAGGAGAGGAAAGTGTTTGTGCCCTGCTCCCTCTCACCCCATTTTGAGCGGTTGCCACGCCATTCGTCGCACGCGCTATGACGTCAGACGAACAGCTGCACTCCGTTGTTAACACTCTCTGCTATGCCCTCGCTATGGTGCGACCAGCAACAACACGATCAACTAAGGTTCGCACAGGGTTCTGATGTAAAGCTAGCACTTTAAAACAGCAGTACGGTTACCTTGACCTCCTCTCGTTGGCCTCCCGTGATCACCATGAGGGCCTTGATTATGGGGTTCAACTCCACTGCTATGGCCTGCGTTGAAGCGTGAACAAACGTGTAGGATACAGTTCCAGCAGCCTTGTTACCCTCTCGGCGGTATACGCATGCTCTAATTAAAATTCCCCCCTTCCTAAGACAAGAAAAAAAACATTTATAATGTTTAGTTTAAATTGCAAAACTAAACTACACATCGTGGAGAGTTCACCTTCCGCCCAAATGCAGCGCTAGCAATCCGAACCAGATGGCAAAGTTTCGGAACGAAGAGTTGTCTTATTCAAAAGTTATAAGCGATTTTCGAAAAGTTTCAATGGTAAAATGGTGGCCAACAAAGCTTATGAATACGCGGGGTTGAATGGTGCAAACTACTCAAAACGGGCTACATTTCCCCATCGAGAGTTTCAGAGAACCCCTTATAACTTTGGTATAAGATAACGGTTCGGTCTGAAACTTTGGCATATGGGGTCGGACCGCTAGCGCTACATTTTGGGCGGAGACTGAGCGTTCGGCGACGCATTCCTTATTTATGCGGTGAAAAACCAAACAAAAGCATTGTAGAAGTTTTTTTGTTTTTTTTACATGCTATATAAATATGCAGGATGTCTTTTTTTTTTTCATTCTTTAATGTGTGTTTAGAAAAAGCCATGAAAGGCTACACTTATGCGGTTTGTGCGAGTGAGTTATACGGCCAAAAGGGAAGTATGTGGGTGGCTAATGCTTGCGATAAGTTAATTAGAATTCGTTAATTAAATTAACTTTTTTAATTAGTGAAAATAGACGTATGGTTCCAATTAGAAACTTGCTGAACGTTATGAAAAACCACTAAATCAACTCTTTTAGAACGACCTGAAGCTCGTGGGAAACTCGGGGGGCGCGCAAAAATTATCACTCGTGAAGCGATATAATTATCCGCGTTCCGTCACTGCTAGCTTTGTGCCCGTTTCACCAGTGGTAACTTTGGCGCGCCCTCGAGTTTCCCACGAGCTTCAAGTTGTTCTAAGAAGAGATAAGGCTCATTAAGTTTCTAATTCGAACCAAATGTCTGTTCTAACTAATGAACAAGTTAATTACCAAATTTTATTAACCAGCCGACGTATGGCAAAGGTTATAACGTCCCCCTGGCCGTATAAGTCACTCGCACAAACCGCATAAGTGTACCTTTCATGGCTTTTTTTTAAACAAAATCTGCAAAGAATACAAAACATGATATATATATATATATATATATATATATATATATATATATATATATATATATATATATGTGGTTTGTGCGAGTGACTTATACAGCCGGAGGGACATTATATGAGTGGTTAACCTTTGCCATACGTCGGCTGATTAATAAAAATTTGGTAATTAACTTGTTCATTAGTTAGAACACCCTTCACTCCCCATATATTTGGATAGCCTGGCCCCATAGGGAGGAGTGGTTCCCTAAAATACCTTGAAAGACGGGCCCTTCCCGACATTTGCGAGCTGAATTGACGCGCTCCGTCACCGCCGCAACTCGGAACTAGCACAGGTCTTAGTACAGAGAGTGACTGGCGTCTATTCAGTTAAGCAAATGAGAAACTAACAGTACACAAAGAGATGATCAATAATTGAGTCCGCCGAAACCAGTGGCCGGGATGGTCTAGTCAGTGAAAGGCGTCGCCCCGGATAGGCGAAGGTTGCGGGCTCGAACCCCGCTTCTGGCCTAATTTTCGCCCAGCTCTTTTTCCCTTTCCCTAACTTTAATGCAAACAAATTCAATAATCACTTTCTCCCCTCTTCCTTCACTACATATATATATCGCTAACGACAAGCAACTGCAGAATTAACCGGTATGATGTGATTTGATTACCTTGATCTCCTGTCCCTGGCCTTCCATTATGACCTGGTCTTCCATTATGACCGCCAAAAGAATCTGGATGACGTGATCCGGTGCTTGGGCCTGCATGAAAGCGAGCAACAAACATGAGTGGGCCCTTGCTCTATTGGCACTACGTAGTCTCTGGAGTCAACTCGGGAAAAGCGGGGCGTGGCAGGTCCTGAGCATCTCATTATCGCAGTCAATGCGGCATCGGCCGATAAGACCGCCAATTACAAAATATGCAGCGTGAACATAAGAAGCGACGGGTTTCTTAAGCTGTCAGTCACTGCAAGTAGAACTACGTAAATAACGACAGGCGGATGCAAATTAAATGATTCGACGCGAGCTGGGTTACCTTGGTCGCCTGGCAATGGCCTCCCATTCTGTCCCCCAAAAAGAGTCTGGTTGATGGGGCCCCACTCCAGGATGCTGACCTGCGTAAATGTGTGCGCAAATAAAATAAAAAAGTTTTTTTTTATATTTTTGCGTAAAATTTAACGTAGTTGATAGGCGAGACCACCCACGAGAAACCCACCACGGTTGCTCGAGGGTAAAAAAAATGTCCGTACGGTGGCGGGTTTGAATCCCGGCCAGAGATGCCCGCAGTCCGATAAAAAAGGCTGGTTGCGGTGGAGCTGTGCCACCGATATTTCGGTTGCACAACAAAAGATTCCCAGCTGGTCCAAATTATTCCTCAGTTCTCTTCCTGGGGCGTGCCGGGTGCTTTTTGTTGGTGTGGTACGTAGAACTACCGAATTCGACACACAAAAATCACAAGTTCGCAACACTATTGGCAAAAATAAACAAAAAAATTACCCTGTCCATTTCCTGTGTGCTTTCCATAGTCTTGTGGAAAGCCCTGATGAACTGGTCCACCGCCGTTGTGGCCTGTAACCAATATTAGGGATGTTACCTAGAATTTTCTCATATATGTCCTCACATCACAGTTCTACCGTCCCACATGCATTAAATAGTTTAGTGCAGTGGCGTTTTTTTGGTTCCATTTGTACATGATGCTACTCTAAATCACCTGAGACCAGGGTGCTAGATTTCTCCCACCGTCTTGTATGATTACAAAATTTTATCTGAGTGTGATGATGTGAGTTTTATTAAAATAACAAACAATGGTCCACTAAGGCGATAGGTCTAGCAACGACGCCGTTTGGGCTGGTGCTCTTGATGCTAAGGTGAAGCCTAAAGATACCATGATAATCGTAGCCACTGTCAAGTAAAAGGTCGAGAGAACGTCGACAGATATAAAAACAGTTGTATTAATGAAACTATTATGTTGTCAAAGAAAAACTTGCCTAACCAATAAAATTGACAGCAAATATAAATAGCCGCTCTCTTACCTGCGGACACGGGCGCTATGTGAAATATTACACAGGAAGTCTAACATTATTATAGAGGAAAGCAATTGAGAAAAGGTCGGAACGATTTATATACTATTATAAAAATAGAACACTTCAGAGCTTTATGTAATATAATAATTAGACGGTCTGTACGACTTTAAGGGGCACTGAAGTCGATTTTGAGATCGTCCTTTTGTGCTGACAACTCAACCTAGGCTCTCTTAGCATCCCAACAAACCCGAAATTATAATCGTGCATAGCTTATTTCCTCGTTAAAAACCGTGTTCAAAAGATCGCGACACGCCCTTTTTGGGAAGAAGTTTCCCCGAGTGAAGTGGTCGACGAAAGGCGCTTGTCGGCGAGTTGCAAGCGATGGTTTCGCCCACGGTGAAAAAGAGGAGTCATATCCCAATGTGTACCTATCAGACTCTCTTCTTAACGAGTTATAATAAAATCATTCGGAATCTGCGCGTATTGTAGGGCTTTCGTTGGTCCACACAGTATAGTCCGCGAGAAAAAAAAGAGTCCACATGTTTTTCTCTTGCCCTGAGAAGAATAGGCGGTTTTGTAATATGGCCCTTGGTATAGGCGGGAACTAACATTTTTTAAACAATATAAGATCAAAAACGACCTTTTACAAAAATGACTTCAGTGCCCCTTTAAGAGCGTAGAAACATCACTGGATCGACGTTCCTCTTAGTTTTCTAAATTATCATCGCAATATCAATGTATAATTTAATGAAATCGGCCGAAACAGACAAATGATGAATTAATGTAACCAGATTTGTAAGCATCGGCGAGGATGTTTAGTATGACGAATGCCTATATTATTATTCCGGCGGTTTTAAAGAGAAAAATATACTGCATTGTTGAAGAAACGAGCATGTGCCAAGTATGTTTTAGATTGTAGAACAACATCGCAAACGACAAAACTGCTTTTCAGTAGTTACGGCTGAGATTACAAATCTCGGTCTATGGATGCAACTCAAAAACACGCCAATAAATGTACCTCACCAGAAAAACGCTGCCAGCCCACACACTACGTTTGCAGGTGACAAGTTAACTGAGAATACCGATGGTTGACTACCAACACGACTGCCCAAAAACCTTGCGCCCTGTCACTTTATGTGCCAGAAAATGAAGATGCACAACAAGGAAGGAGGAATACGGTGCTTTCGAGGAGATCCAAAGGAACGCCGCCAAGTTATGTAGGGGGGTCGCTGGCCGAGTGTGTTAAATCCGTAGCCTCCTTTATTCTAGAAAGCCTGTGAATTACACGACAGAGCCATTGAGCGCCCTGTCGCCGGAAAAAAGGCGAAGAGTAGCGCCGAATGGTTACCGATATGGTTGAGCAGAGTCACTTCTGGGATAACCCAGAACCGTATATTGGGAGAGTCTGGCCAGTGGGTGTCACGACGAGGGTGCTGGAGAGAAGAAAAGTGAAGGAAAGGGAGGAGAGCACCGAAGAAGCGAGAGAGGAAGAAGGAGCAAGGGGGAGACGACCGGCATTTTGAAGCAACACGCTGTCGGCGCACAGCACAGATGAGGCTAAGCGTCGTCTGTTACGGCCTTATCTCTTTTTCGCCTGAATAAAAGTTTGCATTAAAACGTGGAGAAACTTCATTCGTTAGCTTTTTAAGCCACCGAGGAATCACACTATATTATTTTCTTGGAAGAGCCTGCCAAATAAAAGGAAAGAACCAAAATTTAGATGTCGATCCCATGCATTCCACCGGGTGAATGAATGAAAATGGCGGCCCTCTCAGCTCAGCCGGGAGCAGCCGGGAGTTCACGCGCATGCGCTCACGCCTCTCACTCTACGACGCGGGCTGATTGGCTCACTCGGGAGGGGGCGTTACGGCGGCGGGATCACAGACTGACCAAACTCTCCAACATACGGCTTGGGGGTAACCCTTCAGCCAGCGCCAACAATACGCGCGGTGGCCTCTACGCGAAGCAACAACAAACCGCAGCGGAGGAAAAGAAAGGAGGCCACCGCAGCTTTTGGCCACAGGCGCATGGGAAGAGTTACGGAATAGTGGAGGGTCGACGCAAATGTTATTTTTTCAGATTTTACCGCTGGGGCATTGCTTGGCGCTGCCCGAGAAAGCCCCTGCGCGTTCTATCTTCTCTGTTCTTTCCCCTTTACAGCGACCACGTTCTTTCGTGATTTGACATAGTTTCTATATTAAAGAAGACCATGGTTTAAGTCACTGCAGCTCAAAGCACGTGGAGCTAAAACTCGCATCAGAGTTTAGGGATCCTGGGTGCAATCCCCGCCCCTGCACATTTCAATCTTGGTAAGCTAGCATCGTACAAACATGCGACCGTGTATCCCTACTGCGTAATGCGCGTTATATATCCCAGGCTAGCCCTTTGAAGGCCTCGTGTCTCAAAAAATAATGTAAAGTTCTAAGACGAGGTCGAGATGGCAGTAAATAGCGGACTTCTTCCGACTTGTCCTTGCTTTGTTGGCGATATTTTTATATTTATTCGATGTCAATACGGACCAACTAGCCCAAATTTGAAACACCGCCTCGGCGTTGCTGCACTTACCTGCAGCATTCTCGTAGGCGCAGTACACGTACGGCTTTGGAGCACGCTTCTTCGTATCGCAGCTCGCCCATTCGAACAACTTTGCACGGTTAAACCCTCGCATCCGGACATTCGGTAAGTAGAAAATGGCGTCACTTCATTTTTGAAGTGACGTCATTGTTGGTACTATAGTGATGGGCCTAACTTTGCCGAATCGAAAATTCGGTGCCAAATCTTGGGACTCGGCACAGCGAATTTTTGCTGAACTTTCTAAAAATTCGGCATTAATACATTGTTGCCAGAAATAAAATTGGATATATCGTTTTATCGCGCGAAAAAAGATTATATTTTTTTTAATACACATTCACACAGTTGTTACTAAATAAGGTGATATTCGACAAGATAATTGTATCGATGTAATCTTTGTGTGCTTACTGGTAATTTTAAACTTACTTTTTGCAGAAGCGGTTTGACTATGGGGTTGGGTAGTAGCGAGCGCAGTCAGCGCAGTCACTATACGCAAGTTTCGGTTTTGAGGCCTCATCAAAAAAAAAAAAAAAAATTGGGTTGTGTGTATGTTTATACAGCCTAGAACTTGGTCTGCCTCCAAGGGCGACGAGTCTCCCAGCTGTAGATGAGCAATTTAGCCAGTGCAGTACAAACCGCTAGCCTGGGGTCTTTAACGTGCACCACGCAGTAGTGATACACGACCGCACGCCGGTACGATGCTCATCAGATCGAAACGGGCAGGGGCGGGAATTGAACCCAGTATCCTGGGTTCTGCAGCGCGAGAAGGCCTCATCAGTGCAAGCCTGCAAGTGCGTATTGTTGGAAAAAGGCGGTAAGACTGTGTTCCATACCTCCTCCGCCAGTCACCGTTTCGTTCGCGAAAATGAATGCAACTGCTGTTGAGCCTTCACCACAAGAGATAACAATATTATTGTAAATAGGCATATTTTTCGATTTGAGTCAATTCAGCTTTGCATGAAAATGTACGTCCCATATTCGCAAGGTCACGTTTTTTAACATATAAAATGCTGGTTTGTGATATTAGGACACACCGGACGTTTAGGAAGATGGGAGGAGTTAGGAATGTCGGATGTGCAACGTCGAGCATGATAGTTCTGTGTGTATAGTTTTATGCGGATGAATGAAAGCCGTGAAACAACGCCAATTAAAAAGCAATATTATTTTGTTTTGGCACAAACTACTTGTGAGCCAAAAACAGGATTGCTATAATGGCGAGAAGTGCTTTAAAGTAGTTGTCAGTCAATGTTGCAACTACCTCGTTGCATCACTGGAAAGATCAAATGAAAATCACGTTATTCCAAATATACCGCATCATTTTGCCAAATCTTTGCCGAAATTTCCTTCGAAATTTCGGCATTGCCGACCTTTGTCGAATTTGAAGTTCGGCAGATTCGGTCCATCATTAGTTGGTACATCATCAATGACGTCACCAGAAGGGACGTTTTTTTATTACGCCACATTCCGCGGCCACCCGGCGGTTGCAGCATTTCTACTCCGTTTCGCTGGTATTCGGAAGCACTGCACACAACTCGCGAAATGGAGCAGAGTGGCATCCGATGGCTAGCGCCTACGGCGGCCAGAGCGAATGCAGCCCTCAACTTCACTTCCGGCGCGGGGTGATCACATCATATGACTTCCTGGAGACCTACTCCAGCTCGGTGTCCTCCCGCCAGGTGGACGATCAAGTCCCTTTAATCGCAGTTAGAGATCTATAAAGGATACTATCATCACTGAATAGCTAGCCTAGAGTCACCTCATACAAAAGACAGTCTGGAGACACTGCCTGATGCGTTCCTTGTGTGACGCCATATTGGTCACAAGAAAACTGTCTGCACACATGCTCGAAGCACACATATGTAGGAAGGAAACGTGCTTGAGGCGTGTACCTGGATAATCCTGTCATCATGCATGCAGGGAACACCGTGTCTTTTCTACGATGTATATGAGCATCCTCACCGCAGTTTATGAAGCAGTATAGGAAAAAAAAAAGGATCTAGTCATTACACCCCTTGTCACATATAGGGCACCCCAAACCTTCATGTTCGACGTACGGCGCCCTGACGTCGAAGTGACGGCCACAACTTTTATGAGAGGCTCGATGACGGTGGAACATAACATATTAAACAGCTAAAGTAAAAGACTAGAGTAAAAAAACAACAATGATGTTTTGCAATACGGTCAAGTAAATCCCGATTACCTTTTTTTCTTTTTTGCAGTCAGTTACGCGTACATTAGCTATTTTAGGAACTTGTACAACTCAGCCATCAAGTCGCTCGTGCAAGTTGGTACCGTCCGTTCAACGTCTTTGCGCTGTGCGTCGAACTGAAGTTATGGGGTGTATTATATCTGTCAAGGGGTGGAAGAAGATACCCTTATTGTTTTCTGTGAGGGCTGCAAAATATATGGCCTGCGGGCGGCATGCTGGCACTGGCAGTCTTTTTTTGGCGGCCCGTGGGGCAGCTTAAACTATGGGGCACTACAACCTAAAAAAAAATCAATCCCAATTTCGCAAAAAAAAAAAAAACGAAAATAGAAATTTAGGAAGAGATACGCTGATTTCATCGTTCACCATAAAGTATTCACTTAACGGACATTTACTACGTATACGCAAAAAAGATAGGTTCACATTCTAAAAAGAAGTATTGAGTTGTCTTTTTCGTGGAACACGCAGACAGATAATGGCGACGAATATTAGAAGGATCTCAGCCAATCACAAATCTCACAATACGATAAGGTAAAAAAACAAACAATTGGAGCAGGGCCAATGAGCGTCACGTTTCACTCGCACATTGTTCCTGTGCACATTTGGGGGGATCGGTGGCCGAGTGGGCTAAAGCGCACACCCAGCTCGACGCGTGGAGCGAAAGCTCGCGCTGCAGAACCCAGGGATCCTGGGTTCGAGCCCCACCCTGCCCGTTTCGATCTGGATGAGCATCGTACCGGCGTGCGGTCGTGTATCACTACTGCGTGGTGCACGTTAAAGATCCCAGGCTAGCGGTTGTACTGCGCACTGGCTAAATTGCTCATCTACAGCGAGTGACTCGTCGCAACTTCAAATGGCTGACCAACTACACGCTGTATAAATATCCCCACAACCCCCCCCCCCCATCGCACTTTCCCGATCTAATCGTATTCTGAGCATCGTCATTGGCTTGAATCTTTTTACGGCTCGCCGTGATCGGTTGTCTTTGTGTTCTGGAGAAAAGTGGACTCACAGGCTTCTTTTAGATTGCAATCTTTGTTCTTTCGATCACGCACATTCATGCTGGAAATTTGGCTTATAAAGCTAAACCGAAGTTTGCTTATCCTTTTCTGAATCTGTTTTCACTTGAGTTGATCACACAATATCTCTGGTTCACGAAGTTCTATACATTCAAAATTTGACGCAATGTTTGGACTTGTCAGGCTATTTGCGTGTTCGGAACTTGCGGAGAAACAGGTCGTCGTATAGCGAGTGGGAATGCTGCTCGCCACACCCCCGAAAAATGAAAACACCTTTGCAACGAGTGATTGGTAGAAATATTTCTACGTTTTTTTGTTTTTTTTTCTTAAACGGCAAGTAGAAGGTTAAGGCCTCACAAAAACCAGCTGAGTCTTGTTGCAGAAGGGGAACACCGGATAGCTCCGAGTCTTCCCAATCAGTCAACTCTGAAATGCAGAATTTCACGGATAAAACTGAATCATAAAACACTTTTCTCAGAGTGCTTCCATGCCACTCTTTCGAATTTATTCAAAAATACCGTACCATTTTTTAGCGCTCCTCAGGCTGGTTCACGCAGTGGCGGTTGATTGCAACCGAGTACGTTGTGCAGCCTTGTGCAGCCTTAAGTTCGTTTATCACGAGACTAAAGCCCCTTGATAAACGAATTCCCGCTGGCCGTTTCTTAAAAGTACCGCCACTCATTGTTGTGCGAACGCGCAATATACCTGCCACGAGCGAGTGCTCCGCCGCCATTCGCTTCTAAGGGCCGCTCATTTCAGTGCTGCGCCGCCGTTTGTAGCCGTTTGCTTCCAAGGGCTGCACGGTGGCGCAAATGGTGGCGCAATGAGCGGCCCTTGGAAGCGAATGGCGGCGGAGCACCCGCTCGTGGCACGTGTCTTCCGCGTTTCCACAACACTGATCGGCGGTACTTACACTCTAAAAAAAGGGTATCACCTTACACCCTTTTGTCCCGTATAATACACTCCAAAACTTCAGTTCGACGTATAGCGCACTATATAGTCGAACAGACGGCCCCAAATTTTGCGAGGGGCTTGACAAGGTGCGATATAGCTTAATAAATAGCCAAAGTACGTATCAAAGACCACAGAAAGAAAACACTGAGGTTTCGCAGTAGAACCAAGAAAACCCCGATTATTATTATATATTTTTGTAGTTAGTAATTAACACGTACATTAGCTATTTTAATAACTTGTACCACGCGGCTATCAAGCTTCTCGTGAAAGCTAGTACCGTCAGATCGACGTCAGTGCGCTCTACGTCGAACTGAAGTTTTGGGGTGTCTTATATAGGAAAAAGGGTGTAAGACTACACCTTTTTTAGAGAGTGTATAAAGAACCCCTCTATCAATATCAAGGGGCTTTAGACGACAGTAGCTACCGACGGTAGCAGGGTTCATCCTCGGCGGGTGGCCGTAGCACCGGCTTTCCTGCACGGCCCTGGACTCTTTGCTCGTCACGTGACTGAATTCGGCGAATAGCCGCGCCGCGCGTGCCGCCGCGCATGAAACACAGGAAAGGAGGAAAAGGAGTCAGAATCAGGGGAACATACGCCGGGGGCGTGCGACGTCGGCGAAGTGACTATATCGGTGACTTTCCAGTACGGCGCAGGACTCTTTGCTCCTCACGTGATCGATCTCAGAGGATAGCGGCGCGGCAGCACGCGCAAAAAGAGACGCGCAACTCTGGCTCCCCTGGGGAGCCTATGGACGCTTTACGGCAGCTGTGCATGGGCGCCGCCATAACCGCCCTTCAGTTTTTGTTTCCTCTTATTCCGTTCGCTGCACTTCATTCTTACCAGAGCAGGGCAGGTTATTGCCACTTTGGGGGCTACTACGTCCTTCTCCCCAGCATAGGCCTGTGTGGAGGCTCGGAAACGTCCGTTTCAGTGGCTTGGCATCTCGGTAAGACAAGAGAAGGTCGGCTATGGCGGCTCAATCTGGCGCGTGTGTAAAGCGTCTATACAGGAACTCTAGACGAAAGTGTATGAAGGCACTCTAGACGAAAGCAGACGAAAGAACATACTGACGCCATCTATCGGTCAGCCCTGGAACGCTTGTCATTTGCGTATATCTTTTTTTCGCTTCATTAGTTTCCCCTGAGCTTAAAAAACTTTGGAAGTGTAATAAACGATCGTTTCTTATAGATAGCAAGTACATTTTATTTCGCTAGTGTTGAATTCACTCTATACACCATCTCACAAATATCTGCAGCGCAGACCAATCATGATCTCCATCATGAAAGATTGTGTTAAAAAGTACCTGAACTCTACTTTGAAAGTGAATTGTATTTATAGTACTTTACTTCGAGTACATTGCGCCCAGTGTACTTACTACTTTGCTTGGAGTACTGGGTGTTTCAAGGAGCGACCAGGATATTTAAATCAACTGCAAAATTCGGCTTCTTAACCTATCGCGCTGCAGCTTTGTGCAGCGTTGCCCACAGATGGTGCTTTTTTGTGTAAAATTTGCTAAGAGCGAACTTACCTGAGGAAAAAGTAAAGAAAGAAAAAAGGCTTAGCTCCTATGGAAACGCAGCAAAGCCACCGGTCTTCAAACAATACGGCGCCGTTTCGCACGGGAGACAAGAGATGGCGCAAGCGGTCGCGACTCCAACTGCCGCCAACGAACGAGCATACGGCGCCGAGAGCCGGCGTTTTTAACAGACGATCTTTTCGACTCAAAAGCGGCGCGAGCTTTTCTGATATCAGTTGCCAATGCATTATTTTATAATCCTTACTAATAAAACATATTGAATGGACACATAATCGATTAAAAAATGGTCTGTCGGGTCACTTTGACTGTTTTTTTCGTGGTACTTATGTCGTCTGCTTTGCAGTTCCTTGTTGTTACCGCGCCTGTTTTTGTTTATGCAAGTGTCGCCGCCTGCGGAACGCGTGCCGCTTTTGAGTCGAAAAGGTCGTCTGCTAAAGACGCCGGCTCTTGGCGCCGCATGCTCGTTCGTCGGTGGCTGTTGGCGTCACGACCACTTGCGCCATCTCTTGTCTCCCGTGGGAAACGGCGCCGTATTGTCTGAAGACCGGTGGCTTCGCTGCGTTTCCATAAGAGCTAAGCCTTTTCTTTCTTTTCATTTTGCTCAGGTAAGTTCGCTCTTCGCAAATTTTACACACAAAAAAAAATTCACCATTTTTGGGCAACGCTGCAAGAAGTCGTAGCGCGATAGGTTAAGAAACCGAATTTTGCGGTCGATTTGAAGAGCCTGGCCGCTCCTTGAAACACCCAGTTCATAACCTCTCATTCACTTTGTACTTTACTTTAAGAACTTTTTATATGTACTTTACCCAACACTGAGTTCCACGGATAACTCATAAATGGCGCCAAAGTGCCAGAATGTTCTCGCGTCGTGCAAGCGAGTGTGGCAACCAAAAGCAAGTGGGTGAACCAGCCTTTCGTTACACGTTAAGCAAACAGGGACAAGATATAGTATTTAACGCAGGTTATTGGGAAGGCTGTGCAAGAAAGTAGCGACGCGAAAAAAAAACGTATATGTAGCCACGTCAATAGCGTAAAGTCACATGTGTGTTGTCACGTGAAGACACGGAAGAGACTCCACATGTTGGATGACGTTCGACGGTACATCCGTCACGTGTGACGGTAGAGCTTGAACGTCGGTGTCCTTTCCAAAGTTCTCACTACCGCAGCAGGGCTCCCACGCGGGTGCAGCCTCACTCTCATTGGCTGGCGCGAGCGATCGTGCGACCACCATAGCAACAGCGGTCGGAAGTCACGATATGAGTTATGGTGCATAAACGATTGCACCGAGATTTATCTACCCTAAAACATAATCTACACATGGCGAATTTGTCGGGCGTGAACAAGCTACTGCCACAATCGTCTCGAACCACGCCATAAACATACGCTGAAAAAGTGAGGGTCAAAACATCGACCCCCGTGGTGCCCCCGATCTCACAGGAACGGAATCTGGTTTTAAATCCTTTCAAAACTCCAGACTGCGTCTCACTCTTCAAAAATGCCTCCAGTGATCAAGAGTAATTACTTCTAAATTCAGCGACATTGGAACTGAGTAAACAATCGGGTCTTACATTTCGTGCCCACTACAACCGCTGGGGGCGGCGGTGGGCACGGAAGACCTACGGTTTGCGGTGGGCCAGAAGATGCGTTCTCGAACACGCCCCCAACCCCCAATGGGCAAGATGGCAGTCTCTAATTTCCGCACCCAGGTAACAGAGAGTTGCAATAGATTGTTCCCGATTACTTTGATAACGATACCTATAAACGTTGCGATGCGCATGCGCAAAGACGCTGACGGACTATCGGGCATCGTTATCGGAATTATCGGAACGATCCACTAATGACTAAACTAGGGCAACTAAATAAGGTGCGCTTAGAGTATCGCCACTCCGTTGCCGGGTTAACTTAATTGTGGGCGCCGCCATTTTGGTACTGAGGCCAGTTCAAAAGTCCATCAAGCAACATTGGCGGTCGCCATTGCTTGGGCACGAAGCGCGTGATTGGATCCGAGTTCACGCCGAACGATGACGTCACACTCGTTTCCAATACATGCTCAGAGTACGTGATCAAGCAATAACGGACAGGCGAAGGTGCGGACTTTTGAAAAAGGTATATTAACTAACATTACATTTTGAAAATTAGTTTCTTTTTTCTTTTATTGGAAACGGGGAAAAAAAGAAACGAAGAGGTGGACTCGGCACTTGTGGTGGTCGGCTATACTCCGTGATAATGAGATTTACCGAGATTAGGTCTGCAATGTAAAGCCGCAGGCACGCTGCTCATACATCAAACAAAAGACAAGGTGTCCGCTGAAGTCACAATGGCACAATTATTTTCGGAAACAACACAAAAAAAGCTCGAAGGATGTCTGCTTCACACCGACTTCGAACATGCCTGCAGACAGTTTTTGTGTGACCTACCGAACAAGACCATCATGCAAGAAAAAAGAACGCCCCAGACAGTGTCCGCAGACTGTCTTTTGTGTGATTTATTAGCGTTGTGACCGCGGCTCAAGAAGCTCGGGCGATATCGTTTACTTTGCCCCGGACTGCGTTGAGATTTCTGGGGGACGGAAAGGAGTTTCCTGAGATTTCAGAGAAATCAAGCTTTAGACGGGTGGCAACCATGATTTTAAGCGCCAGAATGACTGACTAGCGTTTGGCTAGGTGGCGCAAGCTACAGCCCCTCATAGAGGGTAAAGCCATTAGCGTTCATCCATTCATGACTGAAGTGTACTTTGAAGCATGGAGGTAGGAAGCTTTGGGAGGCGACATGTCGCCACCATAGGTGAAGTATGGGGGAGGGGATACTTCCGGTTTGGAAAAGGCACGCCTCCAACGATGACCAGAACCAAAAGACGCTATTGGACGGACTTGGGCACCCTTGGAAGCTATTGGACGGATTTCCTTGGGTGCGTTCTCACCGACCGCGACCTCTGCTTACAACTTACTTGGGATTTTCCCGTTTGGTTGGCTGGAGCCGGTATGTCGCCTCCTCTTATTCCTACCTCCGTGCTTTAAAGCGTACCCCATTTAGTGGTTCGAGGCCGAACTGCCTTCGTGTAAGTACGGCTCGAGGACAAATGAAAAAGGAGCATCTCATTTACCTCCGACGCCTTGGCCGGGCGGTAAGAAGCCGAGGAAGTCCAAATAGTCTTCGAACGAGTTGCACGCCAGGAATGTTGAGCCCATACGGTCCGAACGGCCCCCCTGAAGGGCGCACAAGACGAAAGTCAGTATATTATGACCGCGCCGAATAGACCATCTTCAAAAGTGCGCGCCATCTGGTTGTCGCTCCGCCCATTATCCGACTCCGCCATTGTTTAGGCACATAGTCTAAATACCTATTTAGTCCTTTGCAAAAATCGCCTTCTGCGCGCTGCCATCTTTGTCTGCTGGGCTGTGAAACGCCTTCTGAGCATGACGCTGTAGCTTCGTTATGCGGTATATCAGACGCTGTGTACGCGTCCACAGATCAGTGACTCAGCATTTCTTCGCCCACGCGATAAGCGCTGCAAAGTTCTAGAGAGCCCTTCGAGAAATTATGCTCTCTTACGGTCGATCCGAAAATACTGCACATTGGCGTCAGTAAAAGACATAATAAAAATAACGAGTCTATAAATTGTATACAATCTTTTGGAAGCGAGTATTATATCAGTTATAGACTTGCAAGCTTGATGGGGTTTTTTGCGCACGCCACTTTGCAGTATTTTAAGATCGACCGCGAGAGGACGTAATGTTTGAAGGGGTCTATGACAAACGACGCGAAGGTCAGGAGTTTACGCGCGAACTCGGCTCAGCGTAAACACTAACTAAAATAATCGGAGCCTGCGCACTAAAATTCTGACGTTATCGCAGTGAGATAAAGCGCGAAGGCGCAGATTGGACACATAAGTGCTGCGTCAGGTTTCGGCTGGGGCCCGTGTCCAATCAACACGTTAAAAAATGCCCGGCACTGGGCTTGGGTCCAATGGCCGAGTTGGTGCCATCCGACCGCGATGACGATGGAGGAAGAGGAGGCCGTTCGCAGGCCTCGGTGCTGACTCAGCTCGTATTGGAGACCGAATACTGCGTCACCGTTCGCAGAAGACTCGGATTCAATTACGTGCTTCGTGCCCGAGAAATGGTGATCACCAATGTTGCCCGATGGGGTTTGGCGGATGGGTGGCCGAATGTGTTAACGGACCGCAGCTCGGAGCGCGTGGAGCGAATGCTCGCGTTGCCGAATTCAGGGGGTTCAATTTGTCTTAGCAGCCTATTAATGGGAGCTCGTTATGGGCATGACCACTGAAGCAGGCGATGGAGAAGACGATGTCGCAGACGATGTAGCAGACGATGGTGCTTATCCGGGCTACCTAGGGGGCGCTGAGGGGATCTACTATTGATGACGTTCAGAGGAGGAAACGCGCAGGCCTTGTGTTGTAGGTGGTATTGGTGCAATCCTCACACTTACCACCTGAGTAAGTATCAAACTTACAATATAAAAAAAAAAACTTCGTCTCACTTCAGCACGGACTTACTGCGAAGGCTGTGCAATCGCGATCGGCTAGCTTTGACTGCCTTGACTGGAGCACTCGCTGCACGAGCGCTCGTACAGTCGCGGGGGCTTCGTTCCAAGCAACTAGCTCGCGCTTTTAGCATGCGCGGCTAACAATAGTCCATGCTAAGGTAAGACCACGGTGGGTAAGACAAGGTATAGCTAAATTCTCATCTGCAGCTGAGACACCAGTCGTCCCACTGAGGCAGACTAACTTCCGGCTGTTTAAACATAGATCAATACAATTACTATTTATTTGATCGGGTTTATAAGGGTCTAATGGGTCAGGGAAAGTATGTAGTTACACGAGCAAATATATTCATTAGAACCGCAAAACGTTTGCGTGAGCACTTTAAAACTGTAGTGCGTTCGGCAAGGCTGCAATAGAAGTCAAGACGTGTAACGCCAGCCAACTGAAATCATTTTAGTGTGTCGCTTCATCACCCCATAGTTGGTATTCACTGGGCGCCAAATTTAAGGGCGATGTTCAGAGCGCATGCCCAGAAAGAGCTCACGCTATTAGCCTGCTAAAGCTGGCAATCTTGATGGTGCGGAACGCACGTTGCAGAAGAACTGCGGACGCTCGCCATTCGCCGCTCGCCGCAAAAAGAACTGCTGAAGCCGCCAATGAATACTCCCTAATAATGATGGCTGCCGTGAGAAGCAGAGCGCAGTTTACACCACTGGCCCCAGCTTTGTTTTTATCTCGCGGCGCTAGTAGTCGTGGACGCACCGGGCGATTCCGGGGACACGCGCTGCTGAGCAGCAGCGGAGAGATAATAGTCAGCAAAGAGGTACTACAGAACAAACCAACCGGCGCCGGTGATGGACCGCTGCTGTCATCGACTGGGGGAGCCGTAGTGCCCGTCCGGGATGCTAGGCACGTTTCGCCGTTTAAAGCGGATCTAAAGGCGTACATTTTTTTTAATCTGGCGGCCGTGCACTTTTCTTGAAAGCTCAAGAAACGCGGGAAATGGCCACCCACCAGGGTCTAGTGATATCTACGCAGCCAATAAAATTGCGGCCCTAGCCCATATGAACGCCGAAGATCAAGTCACGAAGCAAACAGCTTGAAGATAATGAACCATGACACTGCATTTCTTAAGCCGGCAGTGACAATTACGTCGGCAGAAACGCTAACAACGTAGCCTGTGGCCAAGGCTTGTTGTCCATCGCGCGAATATGGAGGGACCCCGGGGAAAGTTACGTTCTTTAACGGTAGTTGAGCCGTTCTCGTAAACGCGCACGCCGGGGCACCGGCCAACAGCAGCATCCTAGAAAATAGTCCTTCTTTATGGGTCCGACTTGACGGGTATGCAATGGTGCGCGCATCTTAAAAGCGCGACGTAGTCGGGGACAGGGTAAACGGTAGGGAAAGAGCCGACGATGACGGCGCTAGACGTAACCGGCTTGGTATAGTCAGTTGTGACAGACGCTTTGTGTGGGTCAATGGCACAAAATGCTGGTCGTTTGCTTCGTCCGCTGCCTAAGTAACCCCTAAAGCCGAAGTAAAACTGCACATCATAGAGAAAATATCACAAAAAACGTGGTGCTCGCTGCAAACATAAAACTCTAGCATGTTTGCTTTAAAAAAGGACAGTCTTTGCATGACCAATGTTACCGCCAAACAAGGAATAAACATGCCTCGTGTCTGCAGACTGTCCATCAGAGTGTCGAACAGAAAACGAACCGAAACTCTTTTCGGTTCAGTTTGAAGGTTACGGTTCACATATTTCGATTCAGGTTCAGCTCCGGAGCAGAAAAAAGAACGGTTCCAACCGCTTTAGACCGGTCTGTACCGGTTCATATAACAGTTCAAGGAAAAGTGAAAACTTAAGCCCGAATATTCGCACACATCTACTGTCACGAAGTGGATTACTACTGTGCAAAATAAGCGCTCATTTTTTTTTGTACTCCATCTGTTTATTGGAATGATATTCGAAAATTCAAGACGTGACATGGGACTGGGTACCCACCTTTTATTCGCCAAACAGAAAATTAAATATATCTACTGCAAGAATGCACGATGCCTCTCCAAAACTTTTGCATGCACACGCCATATTAATTTTACTGATGTGTACGCCTCTGCCTTGGCTGCCTGAAACGCTCGGAGCAAAAAGTACAGCATCTAGCATGTCCGGGCTCAATCGCGAGTGATAAGATGTATTTTGACCCAGAAAAAAACCTTTTTACGCTGACTTGCATGGCCGGTACTGCAAGAGCGACGAGTTCAGGTGAATGTTATTCGGGGCGCCGGGGCTTTTCCTTTCCCCAAATTTCCAAGAACAATGCTACCCTCGCCAATTTTGAGTACCTTTTCAAAGCCGTCCAGTAGGGTCCGAACCTCCTCAAAGATCGGTGAATGGTCGCTTAATGCTTTTACGCAGGCGCTTTCTTTTTCCATGAGACATGCTTAGGGGTCGTCATCAGGGCGAGTGGAACTCCCCGTTGTGCACGGCGCTTGGAGGTGCTGTGGCTGGCCATCTTCTTCAAGCGCGCGAAAGCTTCTTCCACGCCAGTAGTAGATGCTGCTTTGCTCTGGACCTCTCCTCGCTTATTAGCGTGACATGGTATCGAGGATCTAAAAATATAGCAGCACAGAATATGTCGTTTCCGAGCAACACCTTCTCTCGCCTTTTCATGGCAGCGGCCAGCTGATTTGCGATCGGGGTGTTAAGTTTTGACGTCTCAATCCGACACGAAAGCCATGCTCCGTAGAAGTCCCCCAAAGTTACCTGCTCCCTTTGAAGCTGCGCTGTTGCTAACATTGAACTGTTGTACTGTTGTTAACACGCGATCTAGTGATACTCGCGCGAAGTAGGAGATCTCTTTTTTTAAACAGCTTCCTCTTTTTCGATAAACGGCATTTCTCTAAACTGAGGCTCTGCTTTTTTCTAAACCGAGGCTCTGCTTTCTCTGAACCAAGCTTCGATGAAACGAGCTTGTTATCCACAACGTGTTTCGATAAAATAGCGTTCGATCAACCGTACTACACCCGAATTTAATACTGCCTTGTTGTTTCCGCGGCGGCTCGATGCCTCATCCCGCCGGGCGAGTGAGAGGCGCGATCACTTTGAACGGGTCAGGTTGATTTTGTGACAGTTAGTAACAGCGGTTATTGACCTTCGTCTTTGTAAAATAAGCTTGCAAACATATTTGCATAAGTGGAAACACCTTGCACCCGCAGCGCTAATTGAGCCATTCGAAATTTCCGGCGCACAGCGCACAGAATAGTAGCGCGAATGCGCGCCTGAACCATTTGGTGAACCGGTTCGGAACGGATCGCCAAACCGTTCCGAACCGGTTTCAAAGCCAAAGAACCGTTCCGTTTCGGAACGGTTTTTTTGTTTTCCTCCGGTTCAGGTTCAGCTACAATATGGCGCCGAACCTTTGGGTTCTGGTTCTGTTCCGGCTCGATAAAAATAAGCGGTTCAGCTCCGGTTACGGTTCGACACCCTAGTTTGTATGCTGTACCAGCTGTGTGACCGCAACTTAACGCGATCCTCTCTTTTATTCGTACTCATAACGGCGCTGTATCCTTATTTTTTATGCAACTGTTTCGTGCGCGATACTTTAGCAATGTCGCCCAGTGCGAATTGTAGGTTAGGGGCCACTGCAAACAGCCTTTTTACCACGCCGTAAACGATGTTTGTGATTTTACACACATTTTTTTTCTCGTTAATATGATAAATGCTGTTCCAGTTGTCGACAGAACTAAAGCCGAGCCTCGATGTCGTATAAACGAACGCCAATATTTTTTCCTTTTTCTAGTTAAGGTGGAGCTCATTGTTTCAAGAGCCACCTGACGATGATTATTTTATTTGTCATTTCCGGCAGTGGTATCAGCAATAATATATCCAAACATAGCAGAAGCTCGATAAAGATAAGCGAATAAAGACAAACGAGACAAAACTGAATTTCAGCAGTGTGTAATACATGAAAAAGGGAACAAATTACAGAATATAAAGAGAGTAAGCTTTGGGTTAGAAAATGTAGGACAAAAAGACGAGTGTCCGGCTTGGTTTTAATGGCGTCGACGATGCTGGTGACGCATTCGTTTCGAGGCCGTCTTTCTCTTTCTTCCTGCTGCACCTGCCGGTTGAAAGAGGAAAAGCGCTCTGGATAACACCACCGAGACAACAAGGCCGAACTGCTGAATTTGATACGTCACCTACAAGAGGCCAATGCGGGGCAAGGATTGGAAACGACTGCTGCGTCCACGTTAGACCGGGACTCGTGCTCGGTCGGTGAGAACACGAGTTCCGTCCAGAGGAACGCTGGCGCAGCCATCGTGTCCAATTTGTGCCCAGCTCTGGCCCTCAAAAAGTGACGTTACGCAAATTAGCAGTACGGCCTTGCCATCTAGGAAGCGTTGACTTTACGTATAAATCTAAAAAAAAGAACAACGCTAAAGCGCTTGATTTTGATATGGCGGATGTTGGCGTGAATTTCGTGGCTATGCGCGAACGAGCATGCCCGACAAAAAGCACGTGGAGAAACGCGCGTGGCTTTAAATCAGTGTGACGAGGTCGCGTAGCAGAAAGAGGCTCATAGGAAAATTCCCTAAAACATTTTATGGGAGATTTCTTTGGCGAACTTGGGGCGATATTTAAACTCTAATCTGTTAATATCTTTTTTTTTTGGGGGGGGGGGGGGGGGGGGGCGTGCACAAGCGCGCGTTTGCATTTACCGCGCTAAAGGCGCGAAACAGCTCTAAATCGCTCCAAATCCACCAAGGAATTCCACAACGACTGAGGCGCGTGCCAGCACCGACGGAAGATGAGGACCAGGTAAACATGTAAATGGTCAAGGCTAAGGGTAAATGGTGACCGTAACAATGTAAATTGTGTCATCGATTACGTTAGTTTCGTGGGCTTAAACTGAACTCAGTCGTAAACAGAACATGTATAACATGAAGTGGGCGCGTGAGGTAAGCAATAATCGCACAAACTGTTACCTGCAAAAACAGGGAACCTGAACATCTGTTCGATTGTTTATTCTAGTGGCATTACAATGTACCGCACATTTTGTTTTATAGCTGTGTAGAAAATTTAACAATACATCCCCCAGATGTGATGCTACTAAATGATTTCATTTCAGGTAATTTTTTTACTACTATATGACAACGCAAGAGGTGGCTTTTAGAGTTACTGACGTTTTTCCATCGATATTATAACTCTTTTTGAGGGTTTTGACTTTTTGTTAATGAAGAAAGGGCACGAAAGACATCTTACAAAAAAAACAACTGTGTCCGTAAAGTGCGAACTATAATTTCTACGATGCACACTGAAATTATATAAAGCAAATCATTGGCGTAAATACCATAAACACACTTATATATATGGGAGGAATTAAATTAACTTTTACCACAGTATAATGCTTAGCAACAACCAATAACAGTTTCTTGTCCGCCGAGATGCACATGCATACGGTATATGGACAGAATAAATATTCCGGAGAATTTATCGAAATACTGATTTTTGACACATTTCGCGGGAATCAAAATTCACAACCAGCGTTACACTCGGAAGGTTCCCATTGATGATCGCGATCCCATCTACGTCCATCATCCATACCCTTGATCAAAATCCAAGCATTCAAAAGCACAGAGCAGTGCACCTTAAATCACTGGATAATCTACGCTTAAAGTATCGGGACTTCATTCCCCGATATTCTTGTGAGCGGCACTATTTTGACTCTTTGAGTAGAGCGGGCGCCATCGACTTTTTTCAAAAGTCCGTCGAGCAACATTGGCGGTCGCCATTGCTTGGACACGAACGGCGTGATTAAATCCTAGTCTTCATCGAGCGCTGACGCAGCTCTGATGTCCAATGCATGCTCAGGGTCTATTGGCGATGCTTATGATGAGAAAATGTGACACCCTGGGCTTTGGTTTAAGCGAGCTCTGGCGACATGGTTGTCCTCTTTTGCAGACTTCTAACTTTGCGGAAAACAAAAATGCGCTTCCTGCAACGTAAAAAAAAAAAAAAACATTGTTGGATCTTTGGGGATGCCTTAGCATGACCCTTGGGGAACGCCACACACGTCTCCCTTTGGGAAACGCTAAAGCTGCCCTTCACCTTTCGGTTTCGGTTTTCTCTTTCGCTTCCGCTATTTTTGCGGCCTCTCTTTGGCTTTGTTACGGGTTCAGCGTTAGCGTTTTTCAAAGGGGAACGTGTGTCGCGTTTCCCAGGAGTCATGTTAACGCATCCCCTGAGGATTCGCCAATGGATTTTCTTTCAATATTTCTGGCCTGCGGGGTTCTCATTCGCCCGCCTTGCACGCTAAGCAGCGGCATCGACTGCCTGACGTTGTTTTCGCTGTTCACCGGTTTCGGCAGCCCGCGTCTTCGTTCACAATCCGACTACTTTTGCCTCCTACCTGGACCAGCGCTAGTACTTGGTTCCAGCTTGATTTTGTAGCACAAACCAAGGCACACGCGCTCTGCGCACCAAGAAGTTCAGACTCGCCCCAGCATCCGCGCGCGTATTGGCTTCCGCCCCGTCATGACGCCTCCTCTCGTCTTTGTCCTTCGCTACTCTCCTGTCTACGAGTCGCGCTTCCCTTTCCACTGTTTTGTCCACAGACGGACACCTTCAGTTTTTCCTAGTCATGTAGGTACTAATGCTAAAGCATTGATAATCCTTCGGATAACTGGTAACGATGAATTTGAGCAACAACATGCTTGACGTGTCGTTACTTTGAAGCCGTAGCTTGTATTGCGTGGATCTAGCCATAGCCTCCTCTATACTCACAAAGCCTGGCAGTTCGACGACGGAGCAATAGAGTGTCCGGTCGCAGGTCTGGAGCGCGAGGTCTGGTAGCACAGAGCATCAGCGAGCCATTTTCCGGGAACCTCGACGTCAGCGCACAGCTTTTGCAGCGGCGAGGACCCAAAACACACTTCTTGTGTGTTTCTCGTCGTCCTCGTCGTTTTGGGTCCTCGTCGTTTTGGGCACCAAGACGACGAGCGCCCTGACGATACAGTCTTGCCGCTGCTTGACTGGCTCCATCGGACGGTATACCGCCGGCTTCGGTCGGACTTGAAGAGAGGCTGAGGGAACCGTTTTTGCCCATTCGATACGGTTCGATGGGCCCCCCGGTACGAACTGTGCATATGCAAGTCTTCTATGGTGGCGCATGCGCAGTTTGGTACTGTAGGGCCCGTCGCACGGTTTCGGGTGCGCGAGAACAGTTCCCGAAACTCTCATTGTGAAACGGACTACAGCTACGGTGAGGGCCAATCGAGATTTCCCTGTGATTGGAGGCGCGGAGCGAGAAGCTACGATCCATAAAAGCGTCACAGAGATCAGTGTGGAGGACCGTCGATCAACGGTATACGTGGCGGAAGTAACCATGACTTACGACAGAATCTTTACTTGACTCGCTCTAACTTACAGAATAAAGAAATATCAAATCGTTTATTTGCTGAATTGCAACTCGTGTTAGAACTGTGCCGTGTTTATATTAATGTTAAGATGTGCGCTTTCGGAAAGCTTAGGGTGCTTTCGTGTGCACTTTGATTAGGGTGATGAAATCTCACCATTTTGTTCCTTACGCTTTTGTTTCCTTTTTCTTCCGGAGAGAATGAAAGCACCTTTTGTTTTGCACGGAGCTCTTGTCATTGACAGTGCTACAGCGGCATTTTGTTATCCTCTATTTCTTCGTATCTTTCCAGGGAGCGCGTGCTGTCGGAAACGGGTACTACGAAAAATTGCATCGCCCTACGCAGAAGGGCATTAAGGCACCTAGGAAAACTCAGCTCACGTGTTTAACGAACATTTGCGAAAAATGAAGGTCATCTAAAGGATTGCGGTTA
>JAZHYW010011854.1:0-21806 GCA_037355805.1 Ixodes ricinus
GAGTGCCGCCATCTAGTGGTTGAACTAATGGCTTGTTCAAGATGGCCGCCGTGGGACCGCCGCCTTAAGGTTGAACTCCATGGGACGAATATGCTGCGAAAAATAGACGAATTTTGCCCGGCGGTTTTTGCTCTGCGCGTGGAATCAGCACAGTGACTGCTACGTCGCGCGCGAAGTGACCGTGCCGTCGGGCGACGTTCGTCAGTTATTCGTCACATAATTCGCTCCATGAAGCTCAGCCTTTAGTTATAAAATAGCGCGCGATTAGCGCTTTTATAGCGCCTTGTTAGCACTTTTGTAGCTCTTTGTTAGCGCTTGAGTAGCGCCTTGTTAGCGCTTCTTGTACGGCGGTGATTGCTGTGGATTAGCACGTGCACTGCGGTTCCGGTTCCTGTGGTTGGGGGTGCATCACCAGTACCATGGCGGACATGTGGGACGCTGAAATAGAAACGCGACAAATGTTCTTACATACACAAATAGTGCATATGTCTGTGGACGACTTAACGCCCCTAACCGCTCATTCACACTGGAAGCGGATCCGCGTTCGAGAAGCGGTTGCGTACGCGGTTGTACTGGATCTTTATACAACCGCGTTCGCATCCGATTTGCGAACACGGATCCGCTTCCAGTGGGAATAAGCGGTAAGAGCCTTCTGCGTGCGCGAAATCTTTCGCCACCGAGATACCAACGGGTATCCGGCGAACCTTGTTCCCAGGTTGGGGGACCGAGACACAAAGCTCTTTCGAAAGTGATTACTGTTTAACTGCGTGTCTTTGAAACCAGGGTCACGCATGTCGAATAGAAAGCGATGAGGTCGTACCCAATCAATTTGTCGCGCTTCGAGTCCATGAGTCTGGATCGTCTGCCCGACCTTTTGCTAGCCCAGTCAGCAGTCTTATCACCTTTGCTTTGAGAGCGGCTCTTTTACTTCCTCTTCTTTCAATGCTAAAATATCCATATCATTATTAATGCTTTGTCGGACACATCCTCTCAGCAATGCATCTAGATCTGCCTATTAGGGACTTTTATCAAACCGTTACCGTGTTCCGCGTACCGTACACCGAGCCTTTAAAACATGCTTTAAATTAAAAAAAAACAATTTTTCTTAACAGTTTGGTTTGAAACTGTGTCAAAAAATTTATTTTACGCGAAAACAAAATTTTTGTAGAGCAATATTGACGGTGCGAGATTTATTTTACATTCTGCACGCAAAGTCCATGACGTCACGAAATGATCGTACACTCTCTCCACCTCAACGTGATGACCAAGCCGATCCACCTCTCCTCCACGCGCTCGAAATGCCGAGAAAGAAAACAAGTAGAAAGGAGGTGTCTAGCGACTATATCGCGTCTTGCGCCGTTATTATTATGCTAAATAATATTCTTCTCGCGTAAAATCAGTTTCTCGACACGCGCGTTCCTACCAAACTGTTAAAAAAATTTCCTTTTTTTAGTGGCTTTTTAAGCGCGCGCCCGGGATATCATGACCGCGAGGCGCGTGCTTAAAGTCGTGTTTCAAAGGCTCTGGTAGTGCGGTACGTGGAACACGGTAATAGTTCGCTAAAAGTCCCCAATAGGGACTTTTAGCAAACAGCTTTAAAGGGATACAACAACGAAATTTCGGCGCTAATTTTTCTGGTCTATACACTCCGTGCGGGAACTATAGGGGGCGCGGTGGGGCTGCACGCAGCGCCACTGGCGGCGGAGCTGGTGTTGCATCGCGAGACTCGTCCGGCAGCTTGCAGCCGCCGTTTGCATCAGGACGCTATGGCGGCGCAGGCGTCCGCAGTCGGAGCCTTGGTACTTCGAGCCGGTTTTAAAGACGTCCTAGTAGGCTCTATGCCTACTAGGACTTAGGGCCTAGTGGCAGTGGGCACGTCTTCGACGTTAACGAGAGAGTATCGGCAGCGTCGTCGGTCCTGGGGGCAAGGTGTGCGCGACAGGCGAGCATCTCTCAAGAAGCTTACTCCATAACAATCAAAGTAAGTGCCCGTTCTTTCATGCTCACATAATTATTTATTCGTATTTACTAGTATTGTATCCTTCAGAATCTTAGAGCTATTCGGAATTATCGACTGCCTAGATGAAATCTTGGGAATGATGTTCACCCTTTTGGGTCGCTGCAATTCGCACGGCGTCTTTTTCGCGAAATGTTTCGCTTCAATTTGTTGCGGTGTGTAACAGTCTCTTTATCTTGCCTTCATTTAACTGCCTTCTAGTTTCTTCGCTTATTTCTGAGCACGCCGCCTCTTCGTCGTAGCTAACTCGATCGTATCAAGCGCCGAGATATGGGTAAACAAATCTCGTGAGTGGGTGCTAAGATCACAAAAGCCACAAGACCCTTGCTATTTGATCAGAAAACTTCTGCAGCACCTGTAGGTCCTCGGCAACTCCGATCGATTGCTAGACTCGAGCCCACTGCGAAATGTGACCTCGCCTTCATTATTGCAGCGGGATCATTTCGCTGCTGCCTAAAGTCAGACCGCACGTCAGATCAGAGTTGCAAAGACGGTTTCCTCGCACTTCCTGTTTTCGCGAGGGAGGCGAACATTAAAGGAATAAATGTATCAGCATTTGCTGCACAGTTGTCTCACTCATCCCATTCCAACACTTGGTCGACCTAACAAAACAAATTCCTGCACTTTCTGTCCTGCTGTTGTATATTTTTGAGCATGATCTTTTTGTTGCGAGAAAAAGACCAGGCGCACAGAAGAACGTGTAGTGCTGGGTTAAAAAGTTAGAATATCTCTGGTGTGAATCACTTAAAGTACAAGTTGCACTGGAGCCATAAACCTCACCTTGTTTAGTATAACAAAAACATTACGTGGCATTCAATGTCACAACCATTGGTTTAGATACACACTCATGACTTCCGAAGCAAGCCCTGAAAATACCTTTTTCCAAAATAGTTAGCGGTAAATAACTTCCAGTCTTCTTAATGGAATTTCTCTATTATGAGTTTTCATCACTGACAAAGATTCGAGCTCAAAATGAAGTTTTATTCTTTCTACACAATGATCCTGATTTCACATAGAAAAACATGCCAATGGAAAAATAATCGGCCCCCTTAATTCAAAAAGTGAAAATGGAGAAGAGTCGTTACGATACACAGAAGCACAATTGTGCTCACAGCATTTGAATTTTCAACTAGACTATCTACAAAAGTTCAGTGTAACTTGAAAGGGCCGTTCAACCACATTTCTGCTTGTAATAAATTCTGCATAAAAATAATTTTTGATTTTCATAACCTATGAAACACACAATTGTTCTCTTGACACAGTGGTAGTCGCAGGGAAGACTAAAATGAGCATCCTTTACCCCCTCAATTTGTAGCCAGAACAAGTGGCCACGTGGTCTGCTGCCAATGTTCACCATACATAGCTTGCACTGACGTCACCCAGCACCCAGCAGTGGCGTCCTTTGCACGTGCGGCCAGCCTTCTACAGAATAAAGAGCACGATATGAGACGCTCGCGGAGGCGCGTGAAAACCTACCTTCCACTGCATTAATGGGACGCTTAGTACCTGGGAATGGCGACTAGAATGACGTCACGTGAGAACTATGTATAGCCATGGGCTAGGGATGGCAAGATGTGCTGAGCTGTAAACAATGTTTAATTTTGTCCATTCGTGTGCAGAGATTAGTTGTGAGCTACTGCCCAAATGTTTACCTAGGCACTTACTGTCACGAGCCCAAGTCAAGCGTTCATGCAGTGCTCGTATAGAATCCATGAGCCTCATTCAACTATCATCACAACAGGGTGCTCTCCTAGACACCGTCAGCATAATTACCTACGTGGTCGCATCAGAAAGGTTACAAGAATTGGGAGTGAAGAAAACACTCCCCTCTAAACTTGAATTCCCATCTCGACACGTGCAAGATACTGAGGTGAAACTAGTCTAGTATGTATGCGATGAGAGGATCATTCCAACACAATATGAATAATCTACCCCTTTATACCACACTGCAACTAAGTGAAAAAGGAACCATGACACCAACTCATTTTTTAAAAAGATTGTGTAAAATACAAAAAACACTACAGTTATTAACAAGGATATTATATCTGCAAATAATAACAGGGAGCTTTGAAGCACTTGAGTAGCCTAACAACAAACTTGCCTTCAAGTCGCCGCCGTTGGGTTCTAGACGACGGCAATGGGAAGTTCCCTCCAGTAGCAAGTCGTAGCCCGTGCTGCCACACGCGAATCGTATCTGCAACGACTCTTTCACCGTCTCATTAGACCACTTGGACCCCCTGTTGCTGGATCTCGATAGCGCTGCCAGTTGGTCCGCAGTGAAGACCTTGTGCAGGTGAGACTGGAATGCCGCTTCTCTTGTCTTTTGTAAGGAAGCCTGCCTCACCAAGCAACGATTCTCGTCATCCAGCTGCTTGATCTTCCGGCTCATCTGAAGAAAGACATCTTCAGTGAGCCTAGGTGGAACGGGTGATGTAGAAAGAGGCTGGAGGGTTTGCTCAGAGCTCCCGGCCGCTGGTTGCTGCAAGCACGGTACGAGAATCGGGTGTTGCCCACCTCACGAGATTACTCCAAGCCGTGCAAGAACCATGATACATACCCAGCTGGTGGAGGCTGCCGACACCAAGGTGCCACGGGCAGCTGCGCTGGCCTGGCCGCGCTGGTTGCCACTGGTCACCTGCGGCAAAGAGTGCGGTGTTATTGCTACACGGGGGTACGCAGGACCCTGGACGATGCTTACGAAGCACGCCCCACTGGTGGTGGGGAGCGGCTGGGTCAGCAGGCCGCCCTGCAGGGCCGCTCCAGAGGTCCTGGCCGCTGGTTGCTGCAAACACAGTACGAGAATCCACGTTTTGCAGAAATATGGCTTCGAGAATAAATGGATTTGTCGCCCTTTCTCTCTTCGTGCTGGCCGAGCGGAGAGGGACAAAGGCTTCTTTGTATTTACCTCGGGGTGAAAGATAATCTTTAAGGCGGACAAAAGTGGTTTTGGGGAGCTCTATTAAGTAGCATCTTCGATCAACTCGCACCGGAATCGCCCTGAAACCTGGACAGTGCGCAGTGCTCCTCTGTCGTGCACCACGAAGTCGGTGCGACATCGAAGACAAACTGCGCCACGGCGGTGCACCGCGGCGGGCTCCACCAAGCGTCACCTCACATTTTGTTCGTTTTTTCTTGCGTAGGTTCACACACGGTACCCGTCTGCTGTCAATTTCTCCTGTTTTTTTACTCGCGGCTTTGGCGGTCCCACACGAATGAACATCGTGGACGTGATTGTCGATGGGGTCACGAAGCGGGTGACAATTCCACAGGTATATGCTGCCCATCATTGTTGGTTTGAGAAAGAGAACCCACTTAATGGCCGTACCTCGGTGTCGTCGAAGCACCTTGCAACGCTTTCCACCAAGTTCACACCTTTCGGGCGCTCCTTGCCATCGCAGCAATCGCCGGTAACCGCTGCAATGATAAGAAGCTCGTCGTCTCGCTCTCAGAAAAACTGAGGAATTCATCGAGTGCAGATGCGAGGCGTGTTCGTTTTCGCAAGGTTGCCACCTCGATAGACTGCGCGCCTGCTATTCCCGCCATCTCCTCGATTTCCGCTCCTGGCCGCAATGCCTGATGGGACTGCACCCCGGTGCACCGTCGATTTTCTCGGTGCCCGTTGGGGCAACGAAAACCTGCACCGGGAGGGTGCACTCCGTTGATTGAGGACGTCCGGTGCGCACCGGTGCACTTGATCAAAGACGACGGGGCGCACCTCAGTGCACCGGTGCGGATGATCGAGGATGCTATAGGTCACTGTGACACAATAAGCCAGCAGGACGCAGTGGACGAGCCTGCGGCCAGGGGACTCTCGTCTTCTAGCCATGTACTCTTGAACCACTAATTCTGCAAATGGTCCATTGGGTGTTGCCCACCTTACGAGATCACTCCAAGCCATGCAAGAACCATGAACAGTAACCTAGCTGGTGAGGCTGTCATTGCATTACAAGGCAGCTGAGAGTGACGAATGCCTCTTGCATTAACTTAACAGAAGCAGCAGAATATGAGTTACTAGATTTTGACTTAGATTTCTGTGAGGCGGGGTTTCGTGCTGTGTCAGGCTGCAACTGTTGGTGTCTCATGCACTCTTGCACAAGGACCACTATGAATTAAAAAAGGTCTCTGGCTGGAACAGAGATGTCAACAGCATACCAGGTCCACAATATTGTAGGTCACCTGTGCCTCTTTCAAATCATATCAGTAAAAACATCTTGACACAAGATAAATTATGACTTTTATTTCACTCTCATAATCTAGGTAAATACCAAAGGAACAAAAATCTCACTTATCCTCGTTACACGCACTCACTTGGCTTTCAGTATGTAAAAACAAGCTTGGAACAGCTGTGGATTTCAGTCTCATCCAGCCGTCAGAGCACCTCGTCTGGAACTGGGAGGGCTCGAAGTGGTCCTGCAGCGAATAACGTTTTGGTAGACGTCAAAAACTGTGTATTCAGCAGCTCAAGTCACAGTACAGTTATTCCGCTGACGAGAGGCTCACGCTTTCAAAATACGCGATCTTACGAATCCATCATCGCATGACGCCACAGGCCTGAACCACTCGTCTTTTGTAGTGAAGCGAAAGCGCGCAGGACGCTTCCACGGCAATAGGGAATAGATCACAAAATACACGGTTTTGTCACAGTGCACTCACGTCCACCGTGCTCGCGTCACAATATTAACAATGAACAATACCTCACCTCGCAAAGGTACGTCCTGCCGGGAGGTTTCCACTCCGCGCCATGCTTGATTCTTAATAGCCAGTTTCCGTCTCCTCGGGGATTTCGGTAGATTGAACAAGCGAATTCCCCTGGAAGCTCTGTTCCGGCACTTCAACGCACAACAACCACCCATTTTTCAAACAAGACCGCAACTCCGCGGCTACACAAACGTTTTTTTACGTTATTTAAACGCACGTGTCCGCGAGCTACATTTGTTTATTCTACCATTAAAGAAGGCTATGACGAAAAGCTCACATGCACCACGTTCTCAGTCACCAAGCGTTAACTTTTTTCACTCTAGCGACGCTAAAATGAAATTACCGAACCCTGCTTTACTTGTGAGGCTCACGACCGCCGCTAGAGGAGGTTTTACGGCTTGTGATTGGTCACGAGCGGCCTGTCAATAAACTTTCCGGCCAATAGATTTTCGCCCCATTTGATACCAATGAATGGCCAGACTCTCACAATTTGCGGCTCTGCGGGAGGCCAGAGCCGTATATTAGGGGAGTTTGGAGAATAGGCGGAGCAAAGGCCGCCGCCAGCGCCGAAAACTCCCCTCGCGGTTAGTGCGTAAAGTAAAGGTACGACACAGCGTCGACCATGCAATCAGCACACCGCGACGTCACAATATTGCAAACGACATTTAAAGCGTGAAATAGACGCGTTCAATCTCGGCGTCTCTACTCCATCCCAGAAACGTCTGCAGTAAAGACAAAGGTACAGGCGCGTGAGCCTAGATGAGCTGGCGGGCTAGTTGGTTGTCCATCATGAGGAATATAGCGCAAAACAGCAAGGAAGGAAGGACGATGTAGACAGGAAGGGCGCTAATTTCGCTGAGCCTTGCTCAGCGAAATGCTTTTGTTTGTACGAGAACTCGCGCATAGGAGGCACTTTCCAAAGCCACACGCTCGTGCCCATGACTTTGTCTGCACTGCTGATGTTTGTGCAGATGGAGTATCGGCGACAGTTTTCCTGTGCCGGCTTGCTAGAACAGCGTCTAATACACCCTGTCAGACGGAATTCTAAAGGTCCTTTTCACTAAGCTCCTTTGTAAAATCAGCCAATCTGCTCGCGATGTTGAGTGCGCACGTGCCCTACGGCGTGCGCCGGTTGGCCGATTTTATAAAGGAGCTTGTTCTAAAGGCCTTTAAAATGCCCGTCTGACAGGGGTATAAGCTGAGACTGGTTGAAAGAAAACAGTGCAAAGGGTGAGGCGCGCGAGCGTCTTGAGACGCGGAGTCCCGCTCGGCTCGTGCGCTGGCTTTGGCAGTGCTTTCTTTCCCCGTCTCAACTGAGACGCTGATTCTAGCAAGTCGGCCCCTGGTTTGGGGCGCACGTTCGTTTATTCTACACTTGAATAATGGCGTGACAAAAACCTTACATGCTCAAAGTTTTCAGTCACCGAGAGCTAAACCTTTTCACCCTAGCGACGCTAAAACGGCTTAAATTAGTCGTGTCACAAATTTAGAGCACACGACCACCGCTAGGGTCTGTTTCGCGGCCTGTGGTTGGCCCCGAGAGGCTCGCCTATTCAAACCAATGTATGGCCAAACTCTCAATAAACGGCTCTGCGGGAGGCGGACTGAACTGAGTGAGGGGGTACCTCCTGCGGCGGGAGTTCCGAAGCTGAGGTAATCTAGTAACGTTGGTGGCAGCTAATCATGTCGTTTACTACCTGAGACAGATGAAGAAAATGAAGCACCTTTAGTCAAAGAAACAGGCCAGAAGAAAAGTCATTGAGACATTCCCTTCTGTGTCTGTGCCTTCGACTAAAAGTACTTACGTTTCTTCACCAGCCTCAGATCTTAAACGACATGACAAGGACAGGAAAGGAGCACAGAACAGAGAAAAGCGCTAACTCACAAATCAAACGTATTATGCGTCAAAAGAATAAAGAAGTAGCAGAGTGCGGCATGCACGAGGAAAAAAACACTGGCACCAGGGGTGCAGCAGGGACATCAAACGTAAAGCCCCTTCACGTTTAAAAAGTAGCGCAAGGTGCGTCGATGCACGAGGCAGGTGCAACGTGCAGCCATTGGGAAGATGATGGCGGCACAGCGCAGCACTGAGCTAGATTTCCGGACTCCATGAATTTCCCAGAAGTGGCGCGCGGCACGTCCCTTATGAAAATGGATATTGAGTTTCTGATGTGATCCTGATGTGCTCCTAATGAGTCCACAGAAATTCAGAAGAAACGCAACATGTAATGAGTTTTCACAGTTGTTACACAACAAGAACTCAAGTAAGATTACACACAAAGTTTTCTATTTAAAAAACTACATAGCTTTCAACTAGACCTTTTCATGCGTAAAACGCGTTAGGCAAACATTGATGGTTTTATAACTCACCGTTCATTTTTTACTGCCATTGGT
This sequence comes from Ixodes ricinus, assembly GCA_037355805.1. NCBI lineage: Eukaryota > Metazoa > Arthropoda > Arachnida > Ixodida > Ixodidae > Ixodes > Ixodes ricinus. Next base: position 9,110 of record JAZHYW010011854.1, read on the forward strand.
ACACATGGAACAAAAATTACAAAATAGAACCCAAACAAACAGCTTATAGTAGAGTCACAAAGACTTGAAAATCAGTGAGGGACCTATATAACGGAATATATGAATGTAATATATAGATGTCCTAAAGCTACAATATATCCCCTGTGCTTGATTTACCAATCAAACAAGACTAGCTGTTTTTTTTCTATTCAGCTTGACTACAGCTAATAAAAAGTACAAGACTGCACAAAGAAACAGTTATGCTTTTGATAATATTTATTAAGATGCAATGATTTTTTATACGATCTGGTATACCATTGGATCGGTCTGAAAGAAGGTAATGTGAAGAGACAGACTCGAATATCTTTAAATTAAGAACGAAGCAAAATATTAGATTGTCAAACACAACACACGTCACATACACATCATCCAGAAAAAGATACAGGAAACAAACATTCAAGTCGCAATCAAATTGTAAGATCCAATACTTCTGAATACCCGAATAAACAAAAGCAACATTTAACTGCTAATATCATAATGTCAACATTTATAAGATGCCGGTTGCGTAGAACTGAAGTCACAAATCTTAGTTTTAGTTTCAATATTGGCACTCTTCAAGAGTTGAAGTCATTTTGATAAACACTTATGAAGTACAAAACTTAAAATGAGAATAAAGCCAAAATGTATACTGTGCGTTAGGGTCCACTACTTCCTACATTCCTGTTAACTCCTTAACTGGGAATCGCATCCATAGACGCGCCACACTTTTTCTAGACGCAGGGAGCGCTTTTTACAGCGGAGCTGTTAAGGGCTAGTTTCCCCAGGATCGTGTCCGGTACCAAACAAATGTCGACACCCGTGGTCGACACAACACTCTGGTTGCCGCCGTCGCTCATAGATGGCGGTAGCTGTCCTGAGTGCTGTGTTTGCCGGTTGTATGCTTGACCAACATTGGGAGAGAATTGCTCTCACTAAGAGGAGACTGGAAGATTGGTGAAAAAGATCTGGGGAGGGGGTAAAAATACAGGTAAAAATAAGCAATGGAAACACTTTAAAAAGAGGAGGGGAATTGTGTTCGAACAAAGTTTATACAAATTTAAAAAAAGGGATGACGAAATGTTAGGCTAGATGGCGCAACCTGCCAACCGTTACAAAGGGTATAGCCATTACCTATCTATCCATCCATCCATCCGCCTCTAGTTTGTTTTCTTTCTTTTTTGTGTGTGTGTGTTTGCGTAGCGGGAGCGGGACGGCGAGAGGCTTGGCTTTCGCAGCTTTCGGAAGTTTTGTGCGGCGTCTTTCTTCAACTTTTTTCGTGGTTTCGTCGTGTTCTGCGTGTGCAGGCCACTCGCGACGTCTCACGTGTTAGTGAAGTGGGTTGGGGAGGAGACGTGGGACGTCTATCCACTCCGGGCGGTTTTGGACACCCGAATTGGGTTTCGGTTGCAGCTGCCGGCATTTGCAGAGCTGCTGATTTCGGTAAGTGTTAATATTCACTTTGCAGAAGTGTGAGGTTTTGCGGCTGCAGTATTTCACGCGCTTTATTATGTGCCTTGTTTAACGACATTACTAAGGTACGGAAGAGGCGATGGAACGCCGGCGCACAAAACTTGCTCAGACTGCCTCGGATCCATGCGGCGTCGAAGAGTCCACAGCCGTGCAACCGCATCCAAAGCAGAAGATAAGTCGTTCGCTGTGCGTTTACCACGGGCTTGGTCGTGTTTTTAAAGAATTATCTGCGTCGTCTCACCAATGAATTTCTGGTAATGCCTTTACTGTGATCACAAACACTCGAATAACAAATTAGATTAGACAAACAATGTTTCCGAAGATTTGCGGTGGAGATATGACAAATCGGCGACAAAATCGTGAGCCACATTCGCGCGCCCGTCATCCGTAGCCTTTGGGTGTCGGGTGCCATGTTGCTGCCCTGTCTCGTCCGTGGCGTAAAGGCTCCGCCGGGGCTGTCTGCATGTGCGATCGTATCGCTCGTGTAGGGGCCCCGGCGGCGTCGGGCAGTGCGTTCGAGGCGGGGCATTCAGTTTTGCGCTTAAAATTTTCTTCTGCCGAGGCTTCCGGCTTTGAGGCTTTGTATGCTTGGTCTCAGCGCCGGTGCGCGCGAGGCGCGCTGCTTGGCGGATCGAAGGGCGACGGGTGACGGACGGGAGAGACGGTGCAGCGCGCTCGGGGCTTCGTTCGCATGAAAAATTGTGCTAAAAATACTTTTACTTTACTTTGAAAGTACATTGCATTTATAGTACTTCAAGTACATTGTGCCCTGTGTACTTACTACTTTACCTAAAGTACATAACCTCTCATTTACTTTGTACTTCGAGTACTTTTTAGGTGTACTTTACCCAACACTGGATGGATGCAGACCCTCCCCTCCCCCCCCCCCTCCCTCTTCCTGCCGGCCCCAAGAAAAGAGAAGTCCATTCAAGGCTGCACTTCTGATAGCCCCGCACAACTGGTTTGTTGCTAACACAGAGGTTCGGGCGAATTGGTTGCTCATGATGTACAGGGGGAACAGCGCACCCGGGAAACAGTCACTCGAGTCAACATACACACAAAAGAAAGAGACACTTACGCAGCGCTGTTCCCCCTGTACATCATGGTTTGTTGCCTACTTTTGTTTTTGGTGTAAAAGTGAAAAAAAGTATTATCTAAGACTTAGATATCCACTTCTTATATCGGAATGGGACGCCTGGCAGACCTTTTTTACTCTTTTACTTAGCACTGCCAGTTGATTAAGTTGGATCCATGAAAAGCCGAAGTTGAATTTCGGTTTAATGCACCTTTTAAAATATTGAAAAGGCAGAAAATTTATGATTTAAATTTTTTTTATTCAAATGTTTCTGTACTAAAATATGCAGATCTTATGACCTTCAGATGTACAGAAGGTCAAAACAATAACTGGCTTTGTACCTCAAACAGCCTGCAGTTGTGCATGAAACATGTAATAAATAACTAGGCTGATAAAGATGCCTTTGTAGGGTGCATCTGGATGCAACTGTGACGCTCTGCAAAAAAGGGGGAGGAGTTTCAGGCCCAAGTTCAAGTCCCAGAGGAGGAGCTGGCCGCAGCTGCAAACAACTATGGTAAGCGATATTTGTTTTGCGAAACACTTCCAGTCTTTTTGAACTTTAGAAGTAGTCCTTCAAGTAGCCTAATAAGGATTAATATTTTCCACTTTCCAAATTTTGCCAAATGTTTCCACTGGCTGAATCATAAATTTTAAACGACATGCTGCTGCAAGCGAAGAAATACTGCTGCTGGTTTAGAGAAGGACATTCTTGTTCCATGCTTCTTGCAGGAGACTCCAGCCACAGAGCGCATTCTGTGTCGAATTTTAATAGCAGGTATAGTTTGCCTGTTCAATGTGTAATATTTTTTGTTTAGGGGCTCGGCAGATTGTGAATCAAGAACAGGCTAAAAACATTGTTACCATAACAGGTGGACATTTCAGATACACCATAGGATTCAGGGACAGCATTATTAATTTATAACTATGAATGAAGTAAGATATAAAAAGGAGTAGGGCTAGAAATAAAGGGAAGCTAAATATGCTCTTATGAAAAATGACTTAGGGCACAGATTCTATCATATTTTTATCCCGTTAATCCGAATATCACATTCGTTTTCCCCGAAGATGTAACTAAACGCGAGAAAACTCTTAAGAATCTCCGGCCCCTCGTTACGTCATACCCAGGTCTTTGGACCGCCAAGCGCCTGTCGCTCGTGTGGGCAGCATGTGCAATTGCAAGCTTGCCAGGTATATTCCCCGTATGTTACACCGGTTGTGATGTCTTCTTCTGACCTTTCTGAAAATATCGAGAGAGCGCTTGGATAGCTTTTATGGCCGCTGAAGGCACGCGAGAGCGGAGGTTCCGAGAACTCTGCGTATGATGTCACGCTCTCCCTTGCCTCAAAGAGGGCGGGGCTTCGGCGTTATTTTCAAAGCGCTGTTACGACTGCTCCCCGCATCAGATTGAAAACTAATTTCGATAATCGTGGCCCTGGGGGCCAAAGGAAGATGATTCAAGTATTTTCCTTAAATACAGAACCACTTCAGTTTCCCTTTAAATGTAAAGGTTGTATTTAGTGATATACATATTGGGAGGAACATCAAATACAAGAAATTCCCAACTGGCAGCGGGCGTTTAATGACAACTCCGACGGGCAGGGATCTTTTTGTCCCAAAGAAAGAGTAGGGTGAGGGACGCATTATCGGGTAAGAGGAAAGGAAACCATAGAGCCAACACAAATGTGGCCTCAAAATTGGCAAAGGTAATTTTGAGGTCACATCCGTGCTGGCTTCGCACAAGTCGAGGTACAGACGCGAAATTCTCGAGGCCTTCAGAATGCGACTACGCAGCAGTAGCCTCAAATTTTGAAGCTTTTGCTGAAGACGTCGCGTCTTGTGCCTCGTGTTCCCTCGATTTTGAGGCCACATCCGTGTTGGCTTTGCACAAGTCGAGGTACGGCCGCAAAATTCTCAAGGCCTTCAGAATACGTCACAGCCCAACGAACATCGCTCTCTCCGAGGCCGACCTTGCCTTTCTTCGACTGGAACTTCAGCCAAATCACTAGTAAAGTATTTGCTTCAGTCATGACCACTCTCTCTCTCTCCTTCCCCAGTTTGTTGGGCTCCTTCCGTCCCTTCCCTCTTTCCTCTCCCCCTTTTCCTCCATGCTTTATGGAGGAAGAGGAGTTGGAATTGTCATTAAATGTCTGCTGCTAGTTGGGAAACCGTCTTGTCCGTCCTTGTGCTTTACATTCTTCTCATTACCGTATTTCCGGACTAAAGTCCGCATCCGGTGTATAGTCCGCAGAAACAAACTTGGGATGAAAAATAAACGTTTTTGCTTTGATAATCTGCACCTGGTGCATAGTCCGCGCACCCAGTGCATAGTTAACACCTGGTACTTAGTTGACACGAAAATCTTCGCACAGACGGCACCTTGACAATTGTCTGCTTTCTTAGCTCACAAAGAAGCCTATAATGTACATAAATTATCATTAACATACTCTTTCATTCACAAAATCCTTCTCATCTCGTCATAATCAACGATACTGGAAAACAAAAATCCTGTATAGTCCGCACAGCCTAAAATTTCAACTTTGAAACATGTACAGTCTGTGGACTATAGCCCGGAAAATATGGTAATTATATTATTCCTATTAGCACATTCTCCATTCCAAGTACTGTAAGACCCTTAATGTTCGCGAGCCCTTAATTTTCGCGAATTGAAAAATTCGCGAAATTTAAGGGCACGCGAAAATTTCGATCTTTAAGAGTTTCAATGCAGGCAACTGGAATTCGTCGAAATTTAGTGGCCGCGATTCTGTCCTTTGTGACCGATTCGCGAAAAATAGGAGCCGCGAAATTAAAGGGTTTTACAGTAGGGTTAGTGGCCAGAATGATGGCAGTTGAAGCACAAATTGGAAGACAGACTAAAACGGACGTTTGTCGGTGTGCATAATATTGAGCTTGATCTGGTTCCTTACCGTCGAGCAAGTAGTAGGAATGGGAATCTCCACAATATTTAAAACTTAAGGTAAAGTTGTAGCTTCTTGGATTTGTCTTGCACAATGGCTGTACAAAATTTATTTTTATTTTATTATCTATTGATTAAGGACGCTGCTGTCTCAGTGAGGTTCAGTAAAAAAAGGATAAGCATGCTGGCTTTTTTGTTATGGTGTAGACATGTCTTTAGTGCATGACTTGTTACTCCAGGCCAACGAAACACTTGAATGCTAATGCAGTTCTTTTGTTGTGCTTTTGGCTTTTTTCAGGCTACACAAGCAGCAAGTTAGATACTACCGTATTGCAGCTGAAGAACAGAAACAGCCTCTCCTTGATGCTCGCTAGGAAGATCAAGTAATTTGCTAAAACAGGTGTGTTCACAAATAGAAAATTTTTCACCAGAGAAAGATAACATGGGAAAAAGATACAATGCTGAGCTCTCTTAAAACTGCAGTCCCACGGCGGTCGTGACACTGTCGATTTTCGCACGTTTCTGCAAAACTGTTGTGGTGTGTCTAAGCTCTTTCAAAATAGGTTTTATATATCACCTTGTAGGATACTATCTTCCTTCTTATGCAAAATAAGTTTTTCGAGTCTGATAATCCAACTCTCTGCAAATATCGGAAGCATGGGCATTTTCGGCACAACATGGTTTAGTAGTACAAACGGGCAGGGTCTAGTACTGAGCATTTTCTTTCAAATTTTATATTATTTCGACATAAGTGTGCATCCTTTGTGTACAAGGACCCTTTTTTCTATTCTTTATATAATTTTGACAGATATTTGCCTTACAAAAAGTGACTTTGGACGACATGACGTGAAGTCAGTTTTTGTAAATATCTGTCAACATATATAAAGTATATAGAAAAGAGGGCACTTATACACAAAAGGACACACTCTTCTAATCAGAGTGCTCAATTGTAGACACTGCCCATTTGTACTATTAAATCATGTTTTGCCAAAAATGCCCTTGCTTCCCATATTTACAGTGCTCAAAGTCGGATTTTCAGACTAGAGAAACATATTAAACATCAGAAGGAAGAAAATACTATCCTGCAAGGCGATATAAGTATAACACCTATTTTGAGAGATCTTAGAGGCACCATAATAGTCTTCCAAAAACGTGAAAATCGACTATCTGTCATGGACACCATGGAGCTGCAGCCTTAAATTTGTCAATTGGGCATATGCCCACATTATTGTGTGTTTTTCTTGATATCGTAATTAATATTCTATTTGTGTATACATTTATTTTATTATATCGCTCCAGCAGCAACTTTTGATACAAATACAAATTTGATACAAATTTTATGTGTTAATGCCAACTCTTATACTTTTGGTCATGAACATAATAAAGCAGTTTTACATGTGTTTGAGTATTCTTGTCTAAGCACCTTTACTTTAGAATGCAAATTTAAATGGAGCAAATAGTTACTCCACAGCTGTTTCCTGGTACTTCAGCATTATAATTAATGCAAGCTGATTACATTTGTTTCACATACAAGCAGTTACACTCAGCTATAGTATGCGTGTACACGTATGAAGCTTCCTGCCCTTACAAAAGTTATCAATGAGTTTCAATTGAGTTTTTAATGTATTCTATAAGAATACATCAGCAACTCAATTGAAACTCATTGATCATTTTTGTAAAGGTGTGCAGTGCAGCCCTGTGAGCCTGCTCGAAAACACATCACAAACTCGTCAGGAAATTTACGCATCAGGAACTCAATAAAAATTCAGACGACAAAAAAAATTTGAAGCACGGTGGCCAATATGTTTTTGAAACACATTAGGAACGCATAAGGAAGTTCATCAGAAAATCAAAAGAAAGTCATGTGAGTTCATTGTGTTTTGTCAATGACATTGCAATAGAAACTCAATATCCATTTTCATAAGGGGTGCCTCTAGCATTTCTACAACAATGAATGGCGCCACTTTTCCCAGTGTAGAGGGGCTTTAATCAAACGTAGAGTGCCTTCATACACACGCGCGCTTTTGCTTGAGTGGTGACATCTCAGCCATATTTACGCCCAATCGTTTTTTTATGCATTTTGAAGTGCGTGCAATCCGGTGTCACTCAGCTCGAGCGCATAGCTTTGGCTAATGCATAGACGCCATTTTAGCGCCCAAGTCACGCACCCAGTGCGCGAGAGCGTCACGCGCTGGCAGATTCAGTGCAACAATGAATGTCTTCAATCAAACGCATTCACCAGTCTTAAAAAGATGAATTAGACACGAACGTGCGGAAGGCTCGAGAAAAAATTCACCGGCACGAGGGGTGCGTCAACCACTTCAACCGTATTATCTAATCTTTAAAAATAAACATTTTCTTGTCAGTTAAGGAAATAGAAGGCTGGCAGACAGAGCGGTCTCCCAAACATGCTGACGATTGTTTTAAAGTGCAAAACGTACATCTGCACACCTGCTACATGAAGTTCACTAGGACTCGAAGCTGCTGAGTGAAGGTAAATATTTGAAGGGAAATTGAACAGTACGCAACACTTGTAGCATCCAATTGACTAGAACATTAAACTTCTAAATGAATGTAGCACACCTTAATACAGATTGTCGTTGCACTAATTATTTTGCATAAAAGTTATTGCACATTCGGAAGTACTATATAAGCTGATATTGAGCAACGTTTTGAGGAAAATATTCCTTTTGAATGGAAGATTTCAAACCTGAAATAATATTTACAAATCGTAAACTGAAGCCAGGCAAAAATGCAGTTGCAGTGCTTGCGAGAGACTTTTGCACATATTTTCTCCGGTCTTTGTGCTTGTTTTATTAGAGGCTGAGGAAGATGAAGCACATGAAGAAACTACATGATGAATGAAAGCGTTCTGGCAATGTTATAAAAGACGTTTACAATTCTCTCTTGGCGAGGAGAACGGGAGCGTACGGAGGGAGGGTATCTTCCCCTTCGCCTCCCTATCCTTTCCTCCTTCTCTCCTGCTCCCCTCCCATTTAGCGGGAAATTTCGCTTAATTTCCGGCTAAATTAAAGGACATTTTCCCACTAAATATACCGGGGAAATATTCCCGCTATATTTAGCGTGAAATTTACAAAAATTACTGCGCTAAACTTTGGTACAAAATCGAATTTGTGTTGAGGTCACGTGACGTGAATTCCCCCGCTGAATTTAGAGGGAAAAGTTTTCCGCTAAATGTAGCGGAAATATTTTCGCGCTAAATTTAGCGGAAACATTTTCACGTGCATTGTGTGACGTTACAGGTGACGTGACTTCACGTGTGACATCACTTGTGACGTCACACGTGTCACGAGTGACGTCCCAGATGACGTCACGTGTGAAATTTTCCCAGTAAATTTAGCGCGAAAAATTCCCGCCAAGATTAGTGGGGAAATGTTACCCTCGTGACGTCAATATGGGACACGTCCCATAATGCAAGGCGCGGTTACGCCGACGCCGACGCTGACGGCGACACCGCTCAGCCCGTAAACGGGCGCCTAAGAGCTGCGCTTTCAAAAGGATGAAGAGAGAACAAGACATTTCTCCAGCTGGCTGCGTACACATTTATGAGTGGCCTGCTACAGAGGCGAGAGGTGCAGTAGTGGCTCGAGTGAAGAAAGACGACATGGCGATAAGCAACAGAAAGAAGGGGGAAAAGTGAAAAGGAAGGGACCCAGAAGACGGGAAACTGAGTGCGTTATTTAACCCTAGTCCCCCCAGGTAGGTTGCAGCTGAGGCCAAAATTTGTTATTCGGGGTCAGGATTGCTGGCAGAGAGGGGTCAAATATTCCCCAAAGTAGGACGGACAGAACAATAAAGCGACAACTGAAGCTTCCACCAGGTGTCATTTTTCGGGGAACATTAAATTTTTGCCGCTCAGCTTGTTTTACACCGAAGTCGCATATAGAGGGTGCGGCCGTAAAAACTTTCACATTTGGCACGCCTAGCAAAAATCGAATTTCAAACGTACATACCTGAAATTGGGCACACGAACGTCGTTTATTCCAAAGTTTTTTGCCTATTTTTTCAGACGTCAACTCGGGAGTAGCGAATTATTAGAAAGATAACAAAAATGGCAGACGTGCATTTCCTATGGCCTATACCCGCCCGTTCGCCGTCTGCTATCTGGTTCGCGACGCCGCTCCCAGGTGGCGCACTGAACGCAAAAACGCGGGAAACGCCGCACGAAAGGCTGGCGTCGGGCGAGATAATCGCGATAAAAAGTGATTTTAACAAAATATATGAACGATTATGCCCTTTTACTTGAAATTTAGAAACTGGCGGACGCCCTCGTTTAATAAAAATATGTTCTAAAGCAGACGAACGTGTGTCTTCCTTTGTCGTCTGCTTATCTGTTGACGGGTCCGTTCCCGGTGAAAGCTCAACTTTGGAATCAAGAGTGCCGCTGCTGAGGCATCTTGATTGCTCCTATTTATTGTTTTTGTTGCACTATCTGCTGCAGTTATTATCAAAATATTTTCCGCGCCGCCCTGCGATGCCGCAATACTCGGCAAATGAGTGTGCCCAGGCAGTGAAGTGGTACGTGGAGCGGAACTCGGTGGCCACAGCACAACGAAAATTTCGCACTGCATTTCATAAACGCCCGCCTTCACGCCCGACAATTTTGACTTGGGCGGATCGTTTTGCGAGCGGAGAAGACTTTAAAAAGAAGAATCCAGTCAGTGAACGTGAGAGCCTGCTGAAAAATGAGGAGCTCATTGAAGCGGTGCTTGCTGTCTTCGAGAGCGACCCGCAATTGTCAACAAGACGAGCAGCCAGGTTGTTTGGAATTTCGGAAAAAAGCGTACGACGGATTCTGCGGAAAAATAATTTGCGCCCGTACAGGATGCAAGTTGTCCAAGCCCTGCACGACGGCGACAACGTCCGACGTTTAGAATTTTGCAAGGCGGAGTTGTTGCGAATTAAGAGCAACCCGGGGCACCTGCAATTTCTTTTATTTAGTGACGAAGCAAACTTTCACCTTGATGGACGTGTGAACCGCCAGAACAGCAGGATATGGGCTCGCGATAACCCTCATGCCGTGGACGAACGGCATCTCCATTCACCGAAGGTGACAGTGTGGAGTGGGATTTGGCGTGAAGGCATAGTGGGCCCCTTTTTTTCGATGGCACCGTTAACGCAGATGCCTACTTGGACATGCTGAAAACGGAAATGCTCCCTGAGCTTGAAAGGTACCACATGACAAAAGAAAACTGTATATTCATGCAGGATGGGGCGGCTCCCCATTACGCAAAGAGTGTGAGGGCATGGCTCAATAACACGTTCCCTCGGCGGTGGATGGGTCGGGGATCAGACTATATGGACTGGCCTCCACGATCCCCCGACTTAAATATGTGCGACTTTTTCGTATGGGGATTTATAAAAGGACTTGTCTACAAGAAGAGGATCCCCAGCATGGAAGAGCTGAAAGAAAAAATTGAGGGCGCGTTCCTCGAGATCGACGATGGGATGCGCGAAAGGGCTTTCCAGGCGTACGAAGCTCGACTTCGGCTTTGCGTGTCTGTGAACGGCGGGCACATCGAATCGGCCGAACCCTAGTCGTTTAAAGGGCCGCTGCAGCATCAACATTATTTCAAATCGCCGTGACAGAAGAGGCGTATCAGAAGATGTATTTTTCAAGAATAAACAATTGAATGAACGCACAACTTCCACTTCCTGACGGAATTTAAACTATTAGTTTCCCTCTTACTTTTGTCTCTCGTGCTGCTTGCGGCACGCGGAGAGCAAAGTAGAGGCTGCTGATAGAGGTACCAATGGGAAACCAGCAAAAAGACGACTATCTCTCTAAATACCAGCCATTTTATCACCGGCCCACCGAAATGACTCTAGCGCCGTAAATATTGCTCCAATTAATATGATTTTTTTTTACAAATATGTCTTGCGACATGTGTGTTAATTATACCCAAGCTGTATGAAAAAAAAATTACTTTATGAGTTACAGCGGCCCTGTAAAAATCAGAATGAAATGATAACTCAAAACGAACTTGTCTGCAACGGTAGCAGCACCACTTGCTATTCCAGGCTGTTAATAAATGATCTCGTCACATCATGGTGTCTTCTTGCTTGCATGACGATCTGTCAAAACTTGACTTGAAACAGGTAATTTCAACAATCGTTCATATATTTCGTTAAAATCACTTTTTATCGCGATTATCTTGCCCGACGCCAGCCTTTCGTGCGGCGTTTCCCGCGTTTTTGCGTTCAGTGCGCCACCTGGGAGCGGCGTCGCGAACCAGATAGCAGACGGCGAACGGGCGGGTATAGGCCATAGGAAATGCACGTCTGCCATTTTTGTTATCTTTCTAATAATTCGCTACTCCCGAGTTGACGTCTGAAAAAAATAGGCAAAAAACTTTGGAATAAACGACGTTCGTGTGCCCAATTTCAGGTATGTACGTTTGAAATTCGATTTTTGCTAGGCGTGCCAAATGTGAAAGTTTTTACGGCCGCACCCTGTATATGACCACAACCCACCTAGGTGGTCGATAGCTAAATCTTTATGCTCAGTTTCTTGTTTTCTATGTCACTTTTATTTTTTTTATATTTTTCTTCGCTTCAGATTTTTTCAGCTACTCTCCTTCTCCTCTCCCTCTCTACTCAATAAATGTTCACACTGTTATTTGGCAAGGTGTCTTGTGCTGTGGTCCTCCTTTTTCATGTTTCTTGTTTATACTTTCAAAACTGTAAACAGCATATCCCTCGCATTGGGATATTTGAGCATGGCACCTTTGCTAATTCAATATTGTGACTTGTAGATTGTAAAAAAATGTAAATGTTTATCAGATCTAGCTTGCATCCCAGGCGAAGTTGTCACGGGCTGATAGGGAAAGGGTGTAATTTAGATCTAAATAATCTCGTTTATATTTATTTTTTTATTATTTTGTAACACCCTTTAGCGATAAATTTACGTGCCGCGTCTGAACAACATGATTATCGTTTATTTCAGACATTTTTAAAGCTTCTTCGAGATTTGTCATTGAGAAAATAAAGACATTTCCACCATTTCTTAACGAAGGAAAATCGGAGGCCAACCATTTGACCAGCATATCTCGAAGCTCAACACTTGTTCCCGAAAACTCATCCGCTGCAAACACAAACAGTGTGTCTAGACGCGAAAGCCCTCTCTAAAATCAAAGTTGGTTTAGAAACTTCACCTCTCACCTTTGACCGGCATCGCCACACATAGACAGCCACCATCT
>JAZHYW010011855.1:0-71746 GCA_037355805.1 Ixodes ricinus
TTAAGAACAAACAGAAAAAGTTATTTTTTTGTAGTAAATATTATTGGAGTTTAGTAACAAATGACGTGCGCGTAATCTTTTTCTAATATCTTGAGTTGTTTCGGCACACTGACACCTGTCTCAGCGGTGATTTCAGGTAGCGCGTCTCGACCTGCGTGCATCGCATCCTAACAGAGTGGTGCCATGTGAACGTTGGTACACGTTTTCCTAGGCAACATGGAGCTCGAAGCAGTGTCGGCCCATTCCACACCGGTGGTTGAGTCGCGTTTGCGGACGCGTTTGCTTAAAAGATTCAGTGCTATTGCTCGCGAATGGATGACGAAAACGGCCGGATCTGCATAGGCATTTGCCTTTCGAACGCCAGTGTGAAGGAGTGGCTTTGGGATTATGTGTCTTTGTCGTGTCGATCAATGTTGCGTCGGGAAACAAATTAGAGACAGTTCACTACACAACGTTGCGATGTTTGGGTCTGTACTACAGTAATACCACATCGCACGCGGAGAAATATCTCAGGCGCTGCAGTTGCGCAACATTTAAGTTATGCCCACCTAGCAAACGTTCGGATGGGAGACTCACCGCTGAAACCTGGGCCTCTGGCGTCCACCGAGACCGAGCTAAATACGACAATAGCGCCACTCTTAATCTTGTTTTTTTCTTCTTTTGTTTTTTACTGTGGTCACCTTGAGCTTGCAGAAAGCATGTTTTTGCTTAAGAACAAACAGAAAAAGCTATTTTTGTAGTAAATTTTATTGGAGTTTAGTAACAAATGACGTGCGCGTAATCTTTTCTAATATCTTGAGCTTCAAGGTTTTGCGGCACAATTAATACTGTTTTTATACAACCTTGTCTCAGCGGTGATTTCAGGTAGCGCGTCTCGACCTGCGTGCATCGCATCCTAACAGAGTGGTTCTAGTAACGTTGGTACACGTTTTCCTAGGCAACATGGAGCTCGAAGCAGTGTCGGCCCATTCACACCGGTGGTTGAGTCGCGTTTGCGGACGCGTTTGCTTAAAGATTCAGTGCTATTGCTCGCGAATGGATGACGAAAACGGCCGGATCTGCTAGGCATTTGCCTTTCGAACGCCAGTGTGAAGGAGTGGTTTAATATGTGTCTTTGTCGTGTCGATCAATGTTGCGTCGGAAACAAATTAGAGACAGTTCACTACACAACGTTGCGATGTTTGGGTCTGTACTACAGTAATACCACATCGCATGAGAAACATCTCGTGCGCTGCAGTTGCGCAACATTTAAATTATGCCACCTAGCAAACGTTGTACCTTCAACCTTTTTCCGACTTTTAGCGCACGGTTTCCTAGGCAGCATGGAATTCGAAACAGTAGCCTAACGCTGTGCCTTCGTCGTGCCGATCAATGTTGCGTCAGAAACAGATTGGAAACAGTTCACTACACAACGTTGCGATTTTCGCGTCTGTACTACACTGAGACAACGTTGCTTAAGCAACATATCGCGCGCTGCAGTTGCGCAACATTTAAATTATGCTGCCTAGCAAACGTTGTACCTTCAACCTTTTTCCGACTTTTAGCACACGGTTTTCTAGGCAGCATGGAATTCGAAACAGTAGCCTAACGCTGTGCCTTTGTCGTGCCGATCAATGTTGCGTCAGAAACAGATTGGAAACAGTTCACTACACAACGTTGCGATTTTCGCGTCTGTACAACACTGATATAACGTTGCTTAAGCAACATATCGCGCGCTGCAGTTGCGCAACATTTAAATTATGCCGCCTAGCAAACGTTGTACCTACAACCTTTTTCCGACTTTTAGCACACGGTTTTCTAGGCAGCATGAAATTCGAAACAGTAGCCTAATGCTGTGCCTTTGTCGTGTCGATCAATGTTGCGTCAGAAACAGATTGGGAACAGTTCACTACACAACGTTGCGATTTTCGCGTCTGTACTACACTGATACAACGTTGCTTAAGCAACACATCGCGCGCTGCAGTTGCGCAACATTTAAATTATGCCTCCTAGCAAACGTTGTACCTTCAACCTTTTTCCGCCTTTTAGCACACGGTTTTCTAGGCAGCATGAAATTCGAAACAGTAGCCTAACGCTGTGCCTTTGTCGTGCCGATCAATGTTGCGTCAGAAACAGATTGGAAACAGTTCACTACACAACGTTGCGATTTTCGCGTCTATACTACACTGATACAACGTTGCCTAAGCAACATATCGCGCGCTGCAGTTGCGCAACATTTAAATTATGCCGCCTAGCAAACGTTGTACCTTCAACCTTTTTCCGACTTTTACCACACGGTTTCCTAGGCAGCATGGAATTCGGAACAATAGCCTAACGCTGCGCCTATGTCGTGCCAATCAATGTTGCATCAGAAACAAATTGGAGACAGTTCACTACACAACGTTGCGATGTTTGCGTCTGTACTACAGTAATACCACGTTGCATAAGAAACATAACGTGCGCTGCAGTTGCGCAACATTTAAATTATGCCGCCTAGCAAACGTTGTATCTTCAACCTTTTTTACCTTTAGTACACGGTTTACTAGGCAGCATGAAATTCGAAACAGTAGCCTAACGCTGTGCCTTGTTGTGCCGATCAATGTTGCGTCAAAAACATATTGGAAACAGTTCACTACAAAACGTTGCGATTTTCGCGTCTGTACTACACTGATACCACGGTGCTTAAGCAACATGTCGCGCGCTGCAGTTGCTCAACATTTAAATTATGCCGCCTAGCAAACGTTGTCCCTTCAGCCTTTTCCGACTTTTAATACACAGTTCCCCAGGCAGCATGGCGTTCGAAACAGTAGCGTAACGCTGCGTGTTTGTCGTGCCAATCACTGTTGTGTCAGAAACATATTGGGGACTGTTGCGCAAAATCTCCCAACACTCCCACAACATTCGGAACATTCTCGCAACATATCTACCACGTAGGACAAACAACAACGAGGCACATCAATTTTTATGCCTGCACAAACACGGCAAACAAAGGGCCACAAAAACAAAATGGTGCAGCCAGCCAGCCAGCCATCTCTACAAAGATATTTCCTTAAACCCGCAGAAATAATGCACAAAAAACAACATACGCGCAAAAAAACGAAAAAGAAAAAACGAAACTTGCGTTGGTGTCGCAAGTTTCGAGGCGAATCTGGTCCTACATGGCGAAAACAATGGAGAAAATTCAAACGCTCCTTGCAACTAGTGAACACGGCCGTTCATTGGTTGTCGCTTTCTGGACGCAGCGCGAGACGCGGCGCCTGGACGCAAAATATCTGGCTCCTCCAGATACGCCGGAATGCGCCTAAAAACGCTCCGTTTCGTCCCGGCGCCGGAAGTGACGTCAAAGCGCAGGCGCAGACGCGACGCAGACGCGGAGAAAAGCGCGCCATGTGGGCTAGCCTTAACGCTTATCTTGTTCAAACGTTACCAATGGTTTTCGGAAACTTTATTGGGAAATGGGGCGTGATCTTGGCAGCTGATGGCATTCAGTTCTATGCATTTGTGGGATTTGTATATCACCATTTTCCCATTGAAAATGTCCGAAAATGTGTTCTAACTTTGAAATAAGATGACATTTTAGTTTGAAACTTTGAACTCTTGTCCGTACTGCTAGAACTACATTTAGGCGGGGAGTGAGCGTTCGGCGATGCCAAGGTTTTTCCTTTACGGTGAAAAAAAAAACTCTATTATTTTTCGGGGACACCCTGCATGTTCTGTCTGTGTCATCAACGGCAACAAGCATAAAATCAAGTAATTAAGCTCATCGGCAAATATGCCAGCTTCTAATCTTTATGCAATGTATAAAATGTGAGTGACCACTTATGGAAATATCGCGAGGATAGACATACAACATCTGGCATTTCATTAGTTTAATCTGAGGCATTGAAATATAAATGGCTTGTTAAATGCTTTGTCACTCGTGTTTAAAAATATATTTTAAACCATCTCAATAAATTACAAACTAAAAAAATGTTTTGGCATTTGTAAAAGTTGTACAAATATACCGGAGTTGTAGTCATATTAAATGCTTAATAATTTCGAAGTCAAGTTAGATCCCTAAATTTAATTGCGCCTTATAGGAAGTCAGTGCTTAAAATAATATAATCTTTAAAGTTAAATTCATTAGCTTAAGTATTACAGCAAAACGGAATAATATACGCGAATGGTGATCGAACTTTCTATTGTACTAATTGCCCACTTTCGTGAATTTTGCGTTGGACAGTATTGCGAAAAAAAGAAAAGCGTTTTACACACGTACGTGTCCAAAGTTGAACATAATAATTGAAATATATTTTTAACACAATATATATGTCACACTGCTGTTGATGATGATGGGTATGCTAATACTTCTACTTAATGGACTCGATATGTTTACAACACACAAGTTAAGTTATTTATTTCAAAGTTAACTTTAAAATCACTAATTCAAAAACTGGAAAAAATTGTGTTTTTAACTTAAACGCTGTTAAGCGTAAAATTTATTGCCGAGACTCATAATCTAATCCACTGTGCCAGAGCTCTAGAAGTAATGTCAACATAGTAAAGCTATGCACACTGCGCGAAGCGTTTTGTGCAGAAACAGCGGTGCTTCTTCTTAATTTTGAGTAGGAAGGGTATTTATTCAGACCAAATTGTATCTTCAAACGTTCTACCCAAAAATTAAAGTATTCCACAACTTTTGCAATTTTTCTTGTGTCAAAAAAGGCGCTAAAGACATGTGATTGATTGTTCGTGCTGAATCTGTTGCGCTTCGTCGGTACTTCATGGTGAATTCCGCTCGCAGATCTCGAGCGCTCCAAAACCGCTCCATTTGGAGCGCGCATATTCCGCTCGCAGATCTGGCTCGAGCTGGCCATCTTCCGCTCGCAGATCTCTAGCAGCGCCCGCTCCACGGAGCGCCCCAAAACCCGCCGAACTTGATCTGCGGGATTTGAGAGATCTACACGGAAGTTGACAGAGCGCCACAAAGCGCGCTACGTCATTTCCCCTCCCAGGACGGTGGCGCATGCGCGACGAGGCGTTGCCGGCGACCGGCCGCGCTGCGGCGCTGGCCGTGCCTTCGAGTCGACGAAGGGACGGTCGGGACGGTGTCGAGTCGGTCGTGCTGGGTCTTCTCGGATGCATCGGTTGTTTACGCGGGATTGTAACGGCTCGAACGCTTCTACCTCACGTTGAAACTCGGGACAGGAGCGTGACAAATCGGAAGCGCTGACATCTGTGATCGTGAGAGGAAGAACGAGAAAAAGAACGGCATAAAATCGGAAGGAGGCCGACGCAAGGTTAGGCCTGTTCATTTTGCCGCCACTGACTGTTTACTTTTTACGCTGCATGCCGCCGGCGTTTTCTTGTGCAATAAAGCAAGAACAGATTAGGCAACGACCGTGCCAGTGATGGTTTGTTACTTCTGTGTTTATTAAAGTCGTACCAGCAATTTGAACTCCACGATGGCAATCGCTGTGCGTGCCCCGCCGCGTGCGTGCCCCGCCGCTTCGAGGCGGCCGAATGGTATGTGACGGTGCCGAATGCGGGCGTCTTCCTCGTTATTTGTGACATGGGCTCTGTGCTGTGGATATTTTCGCCCGTCCTGTGTCCTGTGTTATTTCTGCAGCTAAGCAATGACAGTTGTCACTGGTCGTCGAAAAGATCAGTCGGCTAAGCGTTGGGGGCTCGTCAAGTTCGAGCAGCGGCAATTTTGAACGGCCGAGGGGGAGCAGGGGAGGGGTCGCTCCAAAAAGGCGAGTTCATCTTCCGCTCGTCGATTCGGAGCGTGTCCCACGGAGCGGAATTTCGCCTCCCTCGCGGATTTTGGAAAGCGCTCCGGATCTACGAGTGGAATTCACCATCAGTTAAAATCGAAGTTGTTTGGCAGGCTGATAACATTGATTGAGCAGAAATTTGTCAGTTACATTTTGTGAACAGTCATTGGTGGCTTGCAAACTGTTTGACAAGGTTCGAACAATCACTTGAAGAAATGGCGGTTGACGAACGGATATTTACCCAGGCTGATAACATTGATTGAAAAGAAATTCGTCAGTTACATTTGCGAACAGTCATTGTTGGCTTGCAAACTATTTGGCAAGGTTCGAACAATCACTTGAAGAAATGTTGGTTGACGAACGGGTATTTATAACTTCCTTGACCTATGCAAACGTGACAATACTCATATTGAATGTATGGATGATCCTCGGAACATTGGTTTAAGATTTGACTTGTGCAAATGTTCTTTTTATGACTCTCTTCAAATATTCGGTGAGAGTCGTTGCCACCTTTCGGTACTCGTCGTTCGATAGGACAAATCGTAGGAGGGGCAACTTTTTCACTGATAATATTTTATCATGTAGATTTCTAGCAGTTATAATGTAGCGAGCGATGCAATTCGATACCTGCCGTTGGCAAAATTTCTAAGACGCTTGTAAACAGAAGGCGAACCCTCTTCTTCGTCCAATGTTTATTGCCACTTGTTTGCCACAGAGACCTCTCTCGCATGCTGCGGTTCATTTCCCAACTGCTGTTGAGAAGCTTTGCCGTCGCGGGCAAAATTTTTGCGCTGCAATTGAGTGGTGACAATGCTCGATAACGAGCAACAAAATAAACAAGATAAGATTTGTGTGGCCAATATGCGTATTAATCTAACTTTGTTACACAATAATTTAGAAATATGGAATTTTATTCAATGAAGAAGGTTCATATAGGCAGCACTTTACAAATGATTTTAATGTTTGAAAAGGTTTTGTAAAAATTACTGCCGTGCCGATATTTATAATCCGTTTTCTAACAACGATTTCAGTTGTTATCTCACCAAAAAGAAGTGACTCTCCTTAGCTGTTTTTGAAGTCGCTTGAGTAAAGGTTCTCGGTAATTGTCTTATTTCATTTTCTTGGTTGGGCAGTTTCTTTAGATGACTTTATATAATATTTTTTCAATTTATATAAACTAGTCATAAAAATGTCTGTAGGCTTGTGTTATTCATATTTGTTTTAAATCGCTGGCCATACTTTTGTTGAAACTCAAAATACTACAAAAACAAGTGGCATTTTCACTAATATGCAGTTAAACATATGCAAAAATTTTAGAAATGCTAAATTGTTAAACATATAGGATATTTTTAGAGTGCCCACAGACGACAAATGTTTCATTATTTATGTGTGCTTTTCAAGGAAACGTTTGACCCTTCTTCTAAGAAACGCTCTGCAAAGGCACTATTTTCTACACCTATGGTCTTATCTGAATCTGGTACAAATCTGGTACAAAAGTAAAATAGGTAAGAATAAAAATTAAAAAAAAATTATATATATATATTTCGAAGGTTATTAAAGCCGAGCTGACAAGCTATCATCAATGAAATCTCACTCAAAATATTTTAACAATGCCAGATTGGACAATAAAAAATGCAATATCAGTATAAGAAGTACCAGATATGTTGTACGCGTCTGTATTACAGATGGAGACAGAAGACCTTTTCTTACTTCAAAGATATTGGAATTCCTGGACCCAAACCAAACCTGATTTGGGGAAACCTTAGGGAATACCACGAAAAGGTGATTTTTGTTGTTTATTCTGACCTGTAAGCTATTGATAATACTGAACGCCTTGAAAACATATATGTTAAAATACAAGACTCAAAGGGGAGCAAAAAAAAGCCAAGTCCACACATGTTGAGTGCCAATTCTATCACTTCAGGGTTATGGAATATATGTTTCAGATTTTACTGCACCCTTGCCTTAACTTTGCTAATTTCCACATACATTTATACACCAAAATATAGTGCTCGCATTTGATTAAAGATAAGGATCTTACAGTATTATATTATATATTACTTCTTCTAAATGTGTATTTTTCGCGATGACAAGAAATGTACTGATTTAGTACGATTTATTGCGGCTTTTGAGGAACGTTCTAGCCAGAATATAAATCACTCTAATAATTGTTTATATAAATCATATTTCATGGGTTGTATTATCATGTAATATTTTTGTTGCTAATAACAGCGCACTAAAATTTAAAAAAAATCAAATTAGATAACACAGTTTTTTTAGCTTTACGGTTTTCACGAGAGTTTGCATGCATGTTTTAAGCGATTGTCTTACATTTAAGCACACAACTATAAAGCAGGGTACGATTTCTTGTTGAATGATGATAAGCCATTTCACATCTTCCAGTAAAATACTGCTTACCAGTATGTTTCAGTGATAGCATCAAGTTAATAGGCGAAGACCAGATGGCATGGAAGATTGGTTGGATGTTTATTGCAATAGAATATTATTCAGCAGGGAAGTTGCAACCTGTGCCTAATATACTACTAACGTTTAATTTTAAAATGTCTACGGTATTTTAATTTAGAGTTTATTTACCAGATATCATGTGAACATGAAGACAGCTAAGTTAGTATTCATCAGAAAAGAAGCTACACGATTTTGTTTCGAAGTTTTTCATACCTCTTAGCAATACTGCGTCAATCAACTTCTTTGAGCGGAGTGAATTGTTCGCATTTTGAAGCATTCACTAAAAGAAAAACACTTGACCGGATTCAGGTGAAGTTTTTCGTACAGCTTACTTGAATGATCTACGCAACACTTATTGACTTATTTTCCATATTTACTGCCAACAGGACTTATTCCAGGCTGTGAACAAATGGTGCAAACAATATGGCGATATATTTGGGTAAGACTCTCAATACTAGCAACGTTGAAAAAATGGAACAAATAACATTTGAAAATTTTTACCTGAATTATAAATGTTCGATTGTCCTAAATGTTCAACAGATATGTCTAAATCTAGGTTTTGGCAATAGTTTGCGTACAGTTCACTTTCATAGCGCAGGGGAATTTTTGCCATAAAGCATATACACGTTTGAATGAGTCTTCCGCACATAAATATGGTATATTATGTCAACTTAGCTGAAAGTGCACGTCTACCCGACTACAATAATTTAAAAACTAATCCGACATAGGTTTCTGGTTATAAGATAAGGCCGTTTTAAAAAGAATTACTTAAACTGCAGCAATTGTTCATAACACAGTACCTATGAACCACTGGGTAAACAATTAATGCGTGTAGTTCGTTTTATATGCATCATAATTAGGGTTCCGTGTTTTCGGTAAACACCGATAATCCTCGAGAATTAACTCCAAAGTCGGTTTTATCAAAGTGAAGGAAAAAAGAAAAACATGACCGAGAAAATTTAAAGCTCCACGAGAACAAAATTGTTCTCTGCAACTTTTTCGTGCTGACTTGAAACACAGCCCCCCCCCCCCCCCCATAAACTGTACACGAGGCTGCTTATCTCTTTGGAATCACACACATTTTCACCTTTTCATCTTTTATCGGTACGAAGCGTTTTCCGAGTACCTACGTCATGTGTAGGTTTCCTGCACGTACCTGATATCCAAAGTCAGTTCCCTATTTTCTTTAGCAGAATCCCCGATAAACCTCCATTTCTTTTACGACCTTTATACTTTAGCTTAAAAAACCCGAATTTGCTAGAAGCGCCCCATAAAATACCTCCGACTCAAAAAAAAAATTATCCCCAAAACACTTAACTATAATATAACCAAACATTTAAATGTTCACGAGTAAACAAATTAAACAGATGATCATGCTGATAACGAAAAAACAAGTACTGCCTCAAACTATAACCATTGCCAAACTCCGCGCAAGTGTACCTTTCTTGACTCTTCGTTAATGATTTTTCAGCTTCTACAATGGAGATGCTCCTATGCTCGTGGTGCGGGACTTTGAATTTCTGGAGTACGTCTTCGTTAAAAACTTCTCCAACTTCACTGGCCGTGGCGTGAGTGTTATTTTTGCACTAACTCGAAAACATATTTATATCGTCTTCCTTTGTTCTGAGAGCACAGGGTGTAAATGTTAATTTATGGCGTCGAATTTATTCACCTCAAATTTTTTATGCCCGTCTTTGTGCATTTTCATGCATTTTGCAAATCTTGCTAAATCTCTCATAAAGAGCTAAAAATAAAACAGATATGCAAGGAGAACTATCATTCACAGAAAACACGATTATGTTTAGTTATAGAAAAGCGAATGGAAAAGGCGCCATCATACATCCACTCAGGAGATTGTGCCTAATACTATAGGTGAAAAGGGTTTGCAGCTGGAATAATTTCGTCCAAATCAAGGTTAATGCAAATATGCAGAGAGTGCTTTCTGTTTCACCGAATAAAAATAGGCGCTTTCATTTGTTAGATTGACTTACTCCAAGTTGTTTTTACTGATTGCGATGTCGTGAGGATGACGTTGTCTTGCACAAAAAGTTTATTCATATTTTCTGCTTTACGATATTGTTGCCAAAGATATGGCTAGACAAGTGTATTTTTCAGTCAGAGATTGACCGGGCGCATGTAAATAGATTAAAAAAGCATTGCAATCTAAAAGCGACCTTTCATATTTCCTCAATTCTTCCGAGATAAGAACAAAACTTGAAACTTTTGGCTCCACATAAAGGCGCAAAACGTGTAAGCTATTTTTAAACCATGGCATACTCATTTCTTGCTTTACATTATATGTCAGTATAATCCTTTCTTCTTGGCTGAGCAACCGTTTAATTTGTTTTTATTTTAATCACAGCTTACACTATTTAGCAAGTGAGTAAACTGTTCATATTGAATCGCAAATATTTAGCCGTACAAAAGCCACATTTTATTTACTGTAACATCAAAATGAAAGGCCGCCAGGTCAATTTGCGAGCCATTTCTGAAACCACGTGGTACATTTACCCGACGTGCGTGCCAGTGCGCGCTTCTTGAGTCACCAATGTACAGTCAGCACGAAATGAAACCCGAACGCCGGAACGCGTGGCCGTTGATACAGGCTGCTCCACCTGGAGGGCCCCTGAGAACTAATGAAAATGCGCCGGGGTCCGGGGTGCGGGTCCTTCTAAGATGAGCTCGACCCTCGCGCGGCGCGTCTGGGGGTTTCGCGTTTCGCCGGTGGCGCGCCGTCACATCCGATACAAAAAAGCACTGTCACTCACTTTGTGTATCGGATTCCCAGCGATATCTCTTCAGCGCTGTCATTCATTATCGCGTTGCCTATCGCAAGGGCGAAATGAAAGTTAAAACATTTCGTGCACGAAAAACCCGTAGTGCTTGATGACGTGGCACCCGAACCACGCTGCGGGGAACAACGTGCCACGCGCTGTGTCTGAGAAATAGTGAAACGTCATAGGCGCGAAATAAAATTGGTTTGTTCGCACGATCATACTTTTTATGAAAAAAAGAATAAATGCTGCAACAGACCGATGCGGATGCCTCGGTTTTTATGAGCAATGCGCATGTTTTCGTGCGAGGTTATCCGTCGATTCTTAAAAAGCGAGGAATTGCTTGCTGACGCTCTCTTTGGTAACCACCGATATGCCGGGCGTATCAATTCCGATCGGAATATATTCATCACCCTGTCTGAGCAGGGCTTATTGCAAAGAGCTATAGCCAGGTTAAGCGGCCGCCCGGTGTCGACCGGGCAACAGTGGGGCGACAGTGCGGCGACAGAAAAGCACCCCGAGTGACGACGCTTACAGCGCGCCACCGGCGAAACGCGGAAGTCCCAAACGCCCCACGCGAGGGTTGAGGACATCCTATAGTAGGTTACAAGTCAAGAAGGTAGCGGCAAATGCCCCTCAAAGGGAATCATATATCCCTCCGCCACCTCCGCATCCAATAGCGTCCCACCGTTTCCGTGACGTCGCGGCCAACGCGCGAAGGGTTTTGCCTTGCTTTGAATATTTGCTTTTCTTTCGACCTTGGCTTAGCGTTGTGGAAGCCACGAGAGGGAGATTAGAAGTTGCATTTGTTTCCGATGGAAACAAAAACGACTTTGGGGGATTAGCTTCCCCTCCGATAGATACAAAGGCCACTTTCAGGAGCTCGGTTTCTCTCCGATGAATACAAAGATCGCTTTCTTAAAAAAAAAAAAGGGGGGGGGAGACAAGTTGGCATCACTCTGTAGCCATTATCTATTCATTGAAGCGGAACAAGGGTGTTTCCAGGGAACTATTCTTTCGACTGCGGATGGATTTCAAACGGTCGCATCACGATTATGGGAGGAGCTTCTCCTACCTTCTTGACTTGTAACCGACTATAGTAGGACCCGCACCCTCGCACCCAGGTGCGTTTTCATTAGTTCTCAGGGGCCCTCGAGGTGGAGCAGCCTGTACCGACGGCCACGCGTTCCGGCGTTCGGGTTTCATTCCGTCCTGACTGTACAAGTCGGAGCAATGCGGAGCGCAAGTTCGTCTGCTTCTTTTGCAGGGGTTGTGGTGACGTCAGAACGCAGAGATCTGATTGGCTATGACTGAAGGATAGTGGGTAGACCTCAAGGCAGCTTGCTTTAAGGTCTACCCACTATATCCTTCAATCAGAGCCAATCAGATCTCGGCGTCTTTCTGACGTCATCGCAACTCCTGTGCAAGAAGCAGACGACTTGCTCTCCTCATGGACCACGCGTCTGCTAAACGGTCCGTGACTGATGCTAGCAGCCCCCGTAGCTCTGCTTATACACAAGCCCGCTGTTTACAAACAAGTCAGCGTTTGGGCACACCACATGTAGGCGCTGCGCGTGCACATAAACCAGATTCGCGTGATGTGAAGCGTGTGCTCATGCGCCGTGTGAAAGTCAACACCACTGCAGCGGCGTAATGTCAGAGCCCCGCGTAGGTGTGTTAGTTCATGGTGAGAGAGTAGGTATAGTTGTTAGTGAACAGAATTACATTACGTCTACGGTGTGTACTGTAATGTCCAACAGCCTAAACAGCCGATACGTGCAATGCTTACATCACTACATAATTTCGGCCTGGTGAAAATTAGATTTACAGTACTGTCGTCCAACTTCCTCTCCTAACGATTTTGTAAGCAAGCCGAAGAACATTGGGCAAAATATGACTAAATACAAATAAGCAAGGTAGGCATTATTCTACAGTTCTTTAAGCAGTCATCTGATTACTATCAGGCTGTCAACGTAGAGCAATGAAATTACCGTGACAGAGCATTCAAGCTGGTGTACATTTACCATCTCGATGAATTACCCGAGACTGGGGCGAAATCTTGGAAACATCAAACGTGGAAGAGAAAGAAACAAAAAACAAGATGATAGCAAGACAATGTCTCAAACCGTCGTTCTCTTCCACTCTTAATGTTCACAAGTTTTCGCCCCAGTCTCGGGTAATTCATCAAGATGGTACAGCAAAGAGGTTTCTCGCTTGAAGCATAAACGGGCTTTATAGATTATATTTAGGGTGTGTATTTTCCGGTTTGAACCGAAAAACACCGATAAACCTCCGTCGGTGACGAAAATACAAAATCGGTTAAAACCGAAAAACACCGGTGGTTGAATATTTTCGCCCTGGTTAAAATCGAAAAACACCGGTCGTTGCATGTTTCCGACCTAGCGAAACCCTTTCCCCATAGAGGTTCCTCAAACATGTTATCTCGTGGCTCCTGCATTCTCCCAGTGTATATGCATGGCTTGCACGTAACGTCAGGCCACCCTCCTTTCTGGGAATCAAAAGCGTCCAGTTAACGCAGTGGAAGCTAAGCGCTCACACGCCTTTGCCCCATTGTGTCTCCCATGGCCCCCCTTTGAGGAAAAATTAACGCAGTGGAGAGTACGCTCTCACGTGCCCTTTCCTTATTGTTTGGCCAAGTGATGTCGGTGCAAGCCATGTATTCACGAGGTTGCTGTGGTTCCTGGAAGACACTGCCGACATCCGTGTCGTACAGAGCTACTGACCTTTCAGAACTGAGACGCGTTCATTGTTATCTGTTTAATTTCCATGGGCTTTTAGGGAAACGGAAAAAGGGTTTTGTTGGCGGGGGGCTTTTTCGCTGTATATAAAAGGACCGTTCTGTAAAAATATTTCCAGACGTGTTTGAGAAGGCGCGTCCGTCCCGCGTCTGCGGTTTTCTCAACGTGAGACTTGCTTACCTTCGTCGAACACTTCAAGTATCGTCGTCACGCGGAGTAGAAGGCCACCAAGATGGGACGCAAGCGGAAAGCTCCGGATGACACGCTACAGATTTCATGGATGAATCGCCGTTCTGGTTCCGCGTGCAAATTGTTAATCCGTGCATAAAAGTGGAGCTGTCATAGGGATTTGTGCATTATGAAAGTATCTATCGGATGGTCTTCCGAGACGAGCGCAAGCACAGTGACCTAGAATCAGAGTTTCTTTGTTACCGCCAGTATGCTGTGAACAGCACCGTTGATCCAGTGTTATTTTGGAAACTTCATTTACCTGACAGGCCACTACTGTCCCAAGCCTCGCTGGATATCTTGGGATTTCCTGTGTCCAGCACAAATGTGGAGCGCGCGTTTTCGAAATTGCGGGTTGTGAACCGCAGGGAACGTGCTGCCATGACGGATGCAAGCCTCTCGAAGTATGCTTGCATCTACTATAATAACCAAGTGTGAGAAATAGATGCTTCCTCGAGAAGAAGTGTATGAAATATGTTAATAAAATTGGAACTCTCTGTCTGTGATCAATCGCATTTTTTGCCACCGATAACCACCGATTTTAGCCTCGTCGTGAGACGTTCCACCGAAATACACCGGTGTTTCGAAAATAAATAAACACCGAAAAACATCAGCCGATTTTTCTCGCAAATAAACACCGGAAAGTACACACCCTAATTATATTCGGGGACGTGATCAAAATAGTCGATAAATAAAAAAGGGGTAAACTCGAATTAATTTGTTTGTTTACAGGGTTTACATAACCGCCATTTTGTTGAACGAAATGGAGGAGTGGGTAAATGCTAAAAATAAATCGTGTCACCTTTAGAATATCTACGTATTCTCCACTTAAGGCGCCAGGAGGTAAAAATAATTACGTTTTCTCGTTTGTTTGTTTTTCCCACAGGTAAATATGAGGACCGACGAGTTGCACCCAGTCGTTGGGCGAGGTTTGATTCACGTGAAGGGCTCCGAGTGGAAGAACATGCGCTCTTGCATCACTTCCGGTTTCACCGGACTCAAGCTCAAGCTGGTGAGAGTCAGGTCCATCGGCTGTATATATAGCCAACGCGCTCTTTACAAAACGAGCCGACATGGGGTGCGTGGTAGCCACTTTTGCATGAAGTGGAGGTTCTGCGCATGCTCACTATCAACAGTAGCGCCACCGCAGCGGCGTTACGTCAAGGCCTCGATTTGGTGTTTTCTGCAAGCCTGTTTCTATCAGGTTTCGTGCAGCGCCCCTCAGCGAGCGCTGTAAAATATGATTAGGTTGCGTCTCGATTCCGCGTCATCGCGCTGATTTTTACACTTTACACAGTTATAGAACGCGCCAAGTGAAAATAACTGAAACACGACGACACTTTCAGCAGAAGAAATTAACAAGAAGTTATTGAAAAAAAATTGAAAGAGGTTCCGATTCTTTGTTATGCCGAATTAGAGCGCAGCTCTTGAGGAGGAGAAGGGAAGGGTATATCCCTCCTCCCCTCCGTACCTCCCCTGCCATTTAGCGAAATATTTTCGGTAAATTTCCCAATAAATTTATCGAAAATTTCACCACTAAATTTAGCGGGGAACTTTTTCCGCTAAATTTCCCGGGAAATTTTTTACTAAATATAGCGGGAAAGGTTCCCGCTAAATTTAGTGGAAAAATATTTTTAGCGAAAAAATAATTTTGTTAGAGTTAGCAGAAATATTTTCCCTAAATTTAGCAGGAAAACTTTTCCGCCAAATTTGAAAGAAAAATTACCCCGCTAAAGTTACCGGAAATATTCCCCCATTAAATTTAGCGGAAAAAATCCCCCTAAAAGTCGCGAAACAAATTCCCCGCTAAATTTAGTGAAAACATTTCCCTGGTATACACGGAAAAATTTGCCCGCTAAATTTACCCTCTAACATTAGCGAAGAAATTTCTCCGCTGAATTTTGCGGAAATATTTTCCCGCTGAATTTAGCGGAACCTTTTCCCGCTAAATT
The DNA here is from genome assembly GCA_037355805.1 of Ixodes ricinus. Lineage (NCBI taxonomy): Eukaryota > Metazoa > Arthropoda > Arachnida > Ixodida > Ixodidae > Ixodes > Ixodes ricinus. Next base: position 15,915 of record JAZHYW010011855.1, read on the forward strand.
CAGCGGAGAAACCGAATTGGGGTTTAGGTCAGGTCTGTGCATTCAGTTTCCCGCTAAATTTATCAGAAATCTTTTTCCGCTAAATCTAGCTGGAACACTTTACCCCCGGGACGTCACACGTGACGTCACGTGTGACGTCATCATGGGAAATGGCCCAGTATGCAACGCGCGGTTACGCCGACGCCGAGGGCGACGCCGACGCCGCTCTACTCGGAAATGGCACCTAAGAGCTCCGCTCTAAAATAGACATGTGCATTGCAAAAAGATTTATCAGCCATCGGAGCACTCTTTTCGCGACTCAGAAAACGCAAGTTCGACGTTTGCTTATCATTTCTCGAGAACACTACAAAAGTACAAAGCACGGCTGAAGAAGCAGTTGCTTTTATTGTATTTCCTCCTTGAAAACTCGAAACATTATGCTCTTGCAAAGTCTATTTCCCTACTAAAAATGTAACTGAAGCTTTTGCCACGCCCATTTCTGAGCGGAAAAATCTGGAGCACAGAATTCAGCGTTGGCGCCGGCGGCGTGACGACGGGCGCGCGTCAGCCAATCGCAAGCCGCCTCTCTCGAAAAGGCGGCTTGCGATTGTCAGCTTGCGACTGGAAAACGGCAAATTCATTTGCCGTTTTCTGAGTGGCAATTTTGAATTTTGCGATTATTAGCATCATGTCTAAAAAACAAAATAAATTACAAAAAAAAACGCCAGAGCTTCTTGTTTGAAAGTTTGAGTCTGTTTTTGACTCCGTGTGCGCAGATGATGGATCACTTCGTTGAGGTTGGCGACGTGTTCATGGACGTCCTCGGCAAGATGGCCGACCAGGGCAAAGAGGTAAACATGCTGGAGCCGTTCCAGGGCCTCACAATGGACTACATCGGTCGGGCAGCGTTCGGGATCGAAACCAGTTTTCAGAAGGACCTGAAGAATCCATTTCTCGTCACGGCGCAGCGAACAGTAAAGGAAATCATGACTGGACCATTTCATATGCTGGCCCGTAAGCTTTTTCTTTTTTAAAGAGGTAGTTTTATATGGGAATTTTCGATGGATATTGCATGCTTGCCCGTGTATGGGTTGGTCGCACCGGAGGAAAGCGATGGAAGATGGTGTAAGCAGCGGAGCGAAGCTGTTAGTTTGATAGCGTGCGAGACAAATGAACACCAGCTAATAGAAGACGAGCCGGCTGTGTATACGACACGGCCACAAATTTTAGGCGTGACAACACCTTCGTGCGACTAGCGAAATAAGGCACATCTATCACGTGTAACAATTTTTTTATGTAACGATACTAATTGAACGAAACACAAGTCACAAGATCAAATTAACAAAACAAATATTAAGCATGAGGTTAACTTACACTAATGAACGATACACAAGAAACAGAACAAAGCAAATGTCAAGACACAACAAAAGCGTATTCAATCAGAAGTCACACAGGCAATCAAAACACGTTTAGATCGAAACGCGAGATACATTTGACCTTAGGAGGCAAAACTCATCGATAGCACATGCGATTGATTACAAGACGACGGTAAAAGATATATGAAATATATCGTACCAGCGTTTCAGCGGCCACGTGGCCTCGCGCCTCTCCGAGCGCTGACCGACGGGTATTGCACTGGCTCCGGGATCGGCTATACAGTTCACGACTCTGCGATGAACAACCACCTCCTCAAGCGCCGACCATAGAGTTAGTATATGTATATTATAGAGGGAAAGTTCTCATGCGTTAGAACCGCTTCGGAATGGCGGGGTATCGATGCGTGCCTCGCTGGTCCCGGTTGGTGGTCCCGATGGACCCATATCGCTGGCGACGCCTTGATATGCTGAAAGCAGCAGCAAAAAATTGCCTCTAAGGTCTGTACGTAGTTCATTTCTAGCTTACTTTTCAGGAAGACACCGGAATCGCGTAATGTATATTAAAAAAAAGTTGGCAAGCGCTCCAGAAACTACAACTCGTCGCGGCAAAATGAACGAGCATAACCTGGTCGTCTGATTTCGCTTCCTTTTTTCTTGTCGCTATTTCGGGACCACCAATGCCAACGGTCAGGATATGCCGCGTTCTGTTACCCTTTTGAACCCCTTCGCTCCGAACGGCGAGTATTGTGGTGTCGCGATTTTTCTCTTTCTCTTCTCCGCTTTGCGCTCCCCCCCCCCTTCTTGGCTTTCCCTCCCTTTGATGTCGCGTACTCAACTCTGAGCAGTATGGTTACCCTATGCTTGATGAACTTTTGAAAATAAAATATTGCACATCGACAGTTCAAAAATTTAAGTATGCAAAAGTTGGCCTTTGTACTTGTTTTCTTTTTTTCAGAGTGCACAACCTCGTTTGGCAATCTGGCTGCTCCAATTTTTTGGCTCAGCCGGATATTTGGGAGTTTTTCATATAAGAATTTCGGTGAAGAGACAGCGAAGGTCATTGAGCTCCGTAAAAAACACCCAGAGGTTAGTTTGGTTGTTTTTAAGCATTATATCATGACTACTAATTGTGAGAAGTTAGAAAAACTTACTTTAAAACACAAAAAAAAATCTCCTGGAAACCTCACTGGCTTCCAAGCGGTTTATTATCAGGTTATTGTAACTTTCTACTAGAATTTTTGTTTTATTCAATTCACGATAACAAGACACAGTAACAATGTTATTTTAAACTGTTGGACCTAGTGTACGTCATAGGGCTGTTATGTAGGAAACGACCGATACCAGAAAGTGACCGACATGACAGAAGCGATCTGAACGTAACGTCATCAGAATAACGTTATCAGCGCCACGTGAACACAAGACGTGACATGAACCTACTGGTATCATGATTTGGTTATATGACGACAGTTAACTAAATTCGGCGAGCTTTTTCTTGCCCTTCAATTGAGCATTTAGTTGATTTGATATACCTCGAGCTTCGTTTCCGTTGCGATAGTGACACCGGCGCAGCAGGGCTCCATTGGCTGGCGTAAGCGATGATGGGATCGTAGCGCCAACCAATGGTGTCCTATCGCTGGAAGTTGCCGTTTGAGTCTTGGTACACAAATGATTTCACGAAGAGTTACAAACTTCACAACATCTGCTTCACTGTTTTATAAGGTTTGACCCAAAGTACTACTGTAAAGGTTTCCTTTAATGCTCTATTTATTATCTGTTACAATGCCGGTTCGCAGTTTACGTCAAGCCAAGAACGAAGCACACGCGTCAGTTGAACTATTTATTTTAACCAAATTGAGAATTCGACGGGACGGCTTCAACTTGATGGAGCCATTTTTCAATATTCTATACTAATTATATGTCTGCCTAATAACGGAAAGGGGCAGCAGTATCTAAACGATGAGGTCTGATAAATGATTTACAAAATGCTCTTAGCCTTTCAGTGCAAATAGGGTTAGGAAGACCGTTAGATTATTCACTTACAATTATAAGCGTAACAACTCCTTCAATCACTATAGAGTAACCCTTATAAATGGAATCAGGCGAATCCCAATATTTTTTTTTCATCTCGTTTTTTTTAGCTGTTTAAGGGCGCTTTTTTTCTGAGGGGGGGGGGAATGAAACGAGGGCTTGATATGTATGTATATTGTAAGGTCTAGATTCAATAAATTAGCTAGGGCCAACAAATGATTACACAAAAAGAAAAAAAATCTGATTTCACTCGACTCGTTTTGAGACCCCGTCAAGCAGCACTGGCGATTGCCATTTATTAGGGCAAAAAGCGTCCGATTGAAATCGATCGCCTGCCTAACGCTAACGAAGCCGTCGTCTTTCGATACATGCTCAGGGTGCCTGGTGCTAAAACTACGGCCAGACTCAGATCATTGGCGCAGCAGCTGCCTAAATAACGCGCACTTTTGAAAAAAAAAAAAAAAACTCGACGGGAAATTAGTTGTTTCATTTGCGTTTACTTCTTGAATTATCTCTATTTAGCTACGAAGGAACGACATTCTCCAGAATCTCATCGACGCGGAATACGAGGAGCTGGCATCCACGCAGACATCCTCGGGTGAGGAAACAAACGGCGCTATCAAAGATACGCGTTAGCTACTGCAGGTTATATATATATATATATATATATATATATATGGGTGGATTTCATCTCAAATCGTGCAGGCAAAAAGGGTCGAATTTTTAATTTCGCTGAAAAAAATATATGTTATGGCGTCGTCTCTAAAAACGCAGTAGCCACAAACGGCAAGTCCGTCGGATTTTTTGTTCTCGACTTACGAATTTTAAAAGAGGCCGCGGCGGAAAGCAGTGTTTTTCACATCCGTCGTGGGTCGGATGTTTCGCTCGATCTCCCGTCGTGGATTTTCAGTCCACATTATATTAACTTTTTTCAAGCACTCTGTGGGCACAGGTAAAAGGCTCTAATACCATGAAATAATTTTAGGCGTTTTGCTTTTTTTCTGTAAAAATGTCAAAAACGCCCCCTCGGTCAATTGTTGACGAACTTTGACAATTAAATACTGGCGATCTACTTGGGTTACATCAATATTTTTTATGTCTATGGAGAGCCCAAAACACGCTCTTTATAGATATTATAAAATGATTTACCTGTATTAAATAGCCTTTGCGGGACGTTTACGTTAATGTTATGCGAAAACCAAAAAGTACCAATTTTAAAATCGATTTTCTCAAAAAAACCCATTTTTTATTTTTTTTTATTTTTTGTTAAAATGTAGATATGATAGTTGTCTACTCGAAAAGCAAGTCGAGAAAGTGTATATTTTGTTTGTATGTTTTATATTTAAGCATCAATATCGTACAAAAACGTGTTTTTACGGCTTGAAACGGACTTGCGAATTGCGCGTCTTCAGAAACTTAGAAATATTTTTGACTTTTTTCAACGCACCCACATAAAAATGAAATACAGTAGTTCCACCCTGTTATATTTATTGATCATTTAAATTTTATTATAGGCGGCAAGCTACATTGGAGCAGTTCAAAAGAGAAAGCAACACTTCTTAACAGACCAGCAGGCGTCGTAAATTTTAATGTATAGAAATCGGCAGACGTCCTATTGATTCGGGGCCTTCATTGGCCTATATGAACGTCCCGCCCTTTCGGAACCAGCAGATGACCACGACCTTTCGCGCTCGTTGTGTTAGATAGGACGGCCCGTGACAGTAAAGCGAGCAGCGCACCCTGTGTCACGAGGAGTGAAATGGTACGAATGTGTCGTTGACGCGGCGAACAGTGACGGCCACCCAGGAGTAGTCAGTCAGTCAGAGTATTGCAGAAGGGAAAGCAAAGTAACTGTTGCCCGGGAGGATGAGAACACCATGGCCTTACAATATCGACGGTCAACAACAGTTCTGCCTGCCAAAACAACGCCGCGTGCGAGCTAAAACCGGCGGCGCGGGACGAAAATCGCGCACGCACACGAAGATGGGCCGGTTTCGTTAGGGATGTGGGAAAATTTTGAAACCAGCCATCCGTGCACGCGTGAAACGATACCGCGTATTTGCCCAAGCTTCGAACGCCCTATCCTAGAAATGGCCGTGCTCTGCAAAGTGGTTGTCCTGTGCTTGTCCTCCGTGTTTTATTCTTTCAATTTTATGTACTCTATCTCCGTCCGCGGAAATCCGATAGCACCGAAGGGTTATCTCTTTTGGAAACAGCAAAGCCCGGAGACTAGCATCAAAAACGAGCGTGTTGGTAAATATACTTGTGTCTATTCTGCCCGGAGACTAGTTGGGTCAAAGTCAGCCTCCTTGGCAACTATAACCGTTTGTGAAGAGTGGTCTTCTCCCGAGATGAAAAGTTAGCGCCGGCTGACGTGTTTTTTTGTTTTTTTTGAAAAAGGGAAGGGTTAAAGAAAAAGTTTGAGTAACTGCATGCAGTAACTACCTCGAAAGCTCCTCTCCCGATATGAAGCTCGAGGCATGTTACGTCTCGGTTACCTTCTCGCGCACCGCTGCTCGAAACTATTCTTCACTTTGTTCCGCACAGCCACGACGGATGTGCGGAACAGAGTGAAGAATAGATTCGAGCATCATCTGGACGCCATCATCCTGCCAGGCTTCAGTGTCATGGGACTGGACTCGGTGTCGGTCAGTTAAGACTTTTTTTATTATTTTATTTCGTGTGTGTTTCTTCGCCCCGCTGAACTTTGTTTCTCGGGTGCGGTTCTGCTGAACTTTTTTTTTATGTTTCGTTACTAACTGTTTGTTAGCATTGTTTACTTGTTGGGTTTATTTCTTCATGGCGTAGCGGCCTGACGGTGCTGTAGAGAGCGTGTTCGCACGCATTTGGTTGTGTCCCGTTTAGGGAATGCCCGGAGGAGCTGGTTTTTGTTCTTGCCGTGTGCGGCTGAGTTTTTCTGTCTTAATTAACTTTTTTTTTCTTTACGTGTCGTTGACTTCTTTGTCTGACCAGGCGTGGACCTATCGCCTTGCCACGGCTCGAACCTAAATCTTTTATTTTTTTACCGCAATTTTCGTTAAAATCGGAGTTGGGTAATTTTATTCTTATTTATTTATTTTTATTCCCTACCCTTCTCCGTGACAATCTCTCCGTGTGTTTCGGATCGTTTCTGTGCCATCACTTTTGTGTATTACGGAAGTGAAAGGATATTCCCTGGTGATCTGTGCGATGTGCGGTGAACAAACCCTAGCGTTTGGTTTCGGAAAGAATTGTATATAATAGATCAATGACGTGGTAACTTTTCATGTCTTAGTAATATGACAGCTAATAGCTAGTCATGCTAGTTTACAGTGAAAGTTTTATCAATCGAAAAAATACAACGTCTTTGCCTCTTCGATATTGAAGGTCTACTAGGCCTGCTGATTTGATTAGATATGTTTCTCGTGGTTTCCCGCTCTTTTGAAAACATAAATAACTATTCAATACCACAAAATGCGTTTATAATTGATTACAAAACGCAGACAAAAATTCAAGAAAACTTTTTTACAATTCATAGAAGCGCACGTTTTTTTTTTGTCTGACTTAGGTCTTGCAAAATGAAGACGTTTTTGTACGATATTGATGCTTAAATATAGAACATACAAACAAAATATACACTTTCTCGACTTGCTTTTCGAGTAGACAACTATCATATCTACATTTTAACAAAAAATAAAAAAAATAAAAAATGGGTTTTTTGAGAAAATCGATCTTAAAATTGGTACTTTTTGGGTTTCGCATAACATTAACGTAAACGTCCCGCAAAGGCTATTTAATACAGGTAAATCATTTTATAATATCTATAAAGAGCGTGTTTTGGGCTCTCCATAGACATAAAAAATATTGATGTAACCCAAGTAGATCGCCAGTATTTAATTGTCAAAGTTCGTCAACAATTGACCGAGGGGGCGTTTTTGACATTTTTACAGAAAAAAAGCAAAACGCCTAAAATTATTTCATGGTATTAGAGCCTTTTACCTGTGCCCACAGAGTGCTTGAAAAAAGTTAATATAATGTGGACTGAAAATCCACGACGGCAGATCGAGCGAAACATCCGACCCACGACGGATGTGAAAAACACTGCTTTCCGCCGCGGCCTCTTTTAAAATTCGTAAGTCGAGAACAAAAAATCCGACGGACCTTGCCGTTTGTGGCTACTGCGTTTTTAGAGACGACGCCATAACATATATTTTTTTCAGCGAAATTAAAAATTCGACCCTTTTTGCCTGCACGATTTGAGATGAAACCACCCATATATATATATATACTGTGAACGACTTAATTTTCGCGAATTTCGCAAATCGCTCACAATTCTCGAGAAATAGTTCGCGCGAACCGTTCCGGCAAAATGTACGTACACATTGGAATCTATATATCGAGATCCCACCGCGTCGCGAAAATTAGAACCCATGAATTATTTCAAAACCCATGAATATTGAGCCCGCGAAAAATAATTCGTTTACAGTATATAGTACGATCTTTTTATCGGTTACGTCTATTTCGAAGCGTTACTTTCTCGCTACTATGTTGGTGTTTTTTTCTTGTCACTAATAGCTCAAGAAACGCGGGATGTTTTTTTATTCTTATATTTTTGTTCTTTCGTTTTCTTAACGGCTAATGTCGCGATCTAATTACCTCCATAACAGTAATAAGACTCCCGAGATTCGCCGCACATTGCTCTTGTCAAGCCATCGCTTACTTTATACCCTTACATTTGCAACTTCTTGGCATCGTATCTGAACCGCTATACGTGCGGGCGGAGTCTGAGGTTTCGGTGATGCGCACACTAATTTGCACGGGGGGAACAAATAAAATAATTGGCGGGCTGAGACGTGCCGTTGAATGCCAGTAATTTGCGATAGCACGTGATTGAATTCATGGGATGGGGGTTGTCGAGAGTAGCCGCAAAGCGGAAGATGAGTCCGTCTTGGCGTCGACTCGTACCATACGTCGCGCTCGATGAACAGTACACAACCCACAATTATTATGGTATTGCGTAAATACCCCGCTATTTTGTTCAGATCAGTGCCTTCGAATAATGTTTGGTTGTTTTGCTAAGCCCTCATTGCCCCCTTCAATTCCTTTTTTATTTAGCCACTTTTGTGTTATTAGGCTTGAAAATGAGAGGCAATAAATAGTGAATTCAATTTAATTCCACTTGGCAGGTATTAGCAAGACCAGGGCATTATCTTCGGAAGAAGTAATCATGAACACAACTATCCTATTTCTTGGAGGGTGAGCTTGATTCACTTGTTCGTTCCATTTCGTTAACGCCTTTGATCTGTGTAATGTTTTGTTATCAAAAGAAGGTTCGCTATGAGATCGGGAGTTTACAACATTTTGTGTACGTGTCATACAAGAAACTGACCTTCGAGCATGCAGCGTCATCTTCATGTTTGGCAGCACTTCGTTTTTTATGGTGTGACTTTGAAAATAAATCATGTATGAAACTTAATTACAACTAAACTAAGATAAGAAAAACTTCCGAAAAATTTCACCTGGATGTTAGCACAACAATTCTCAGTTTTATACGTTATTTACAAAAACGACTGGCCATTGAATGCCTTATAGGACCTTGTGGAAAACAAAGGCGTTCACAATAGTTATTGATTTCCTGTAAAAATACTCCGATATATTAAAGTGAGTATGCCAGTGACTAGGTTAAATTGGCCAATATACAAACATTAAACAGATAAACTACCCTTGGTAATAAACGCTCATAGGCGACCTAGCATATACACTACGTTTTACCATTATAAGAGCCCAAGTAATTACAAGAATTCATTTTCTAATCTCGATAATTTGCATCTGGCGACCAAGCAATCCTGAGATAATTGTAGCGTAACCAGCCCAGAGTAAGCATATGCTGCCGATGAACCTCGTGACTAAATATATAGCTCAACGCTCTCTCATTTTGGACTAAAACCTTCCGATAATTCCCTATCACGATGGAGTCCGATAACATCAAATTCTGAAGGTCTTTCGTCTGGCCCGCACCGCTAGTATTACAAATTGGGGGAGGCTAAGCCTTCTGCTATACGAAGTATTTTTTGCAGTGAAAACATCCCTGTACAATTTTTCCCCATACACTCGGTATAAGGCAGGCTTCATCTGAGGCCTTTTTCTATTTTTTTAATACCAAGTAATACAGCCTTTTTTTTAGGGGCCTGAGAAGACCCATAACAATTCCTTTGCTCAAATATAAGAACGTTTTGAGATGCTAATACTGATGAACGGTTTTGTCCCTCACAGCTTTGAGACAAGTGCAACTGCCCTGTCTTTCATTACTTACGCTCTCGGCAAGTACCCGGATGTTCAGGAGAAGGTTAGGCAGGAAGTCAAAGAGGTGCTCAACAAGGGTGTAAGTTTAATTCACACGCACTATGCTTGTGCGGTGGTTTTCTATCAAAACATCGCAACGCTCGACCATCACATTCGACAGTTATGCGTGTGTTAGAGCTACATAGCGCATATAGGCACCATGGGGGCCATTTCTAAAACACGAATGCAAGAATACTCCCAAAGGGAATTGAGCCTGAGACTAAGTGGTTCTTAGCCAGATACTACACTGGCGAAGCTAAGCAGAGCAGGGGTGTGGGGAGGGCTAACGGTTGTTTTATAAAGTATATATTTTACACTAGCTTTGATCACGCTGACTCAAACCGGGGAATAAAGAATGTGCTCAGCTACCATAGGCGTGACGTGTTTGGGTTGGGCATGCTGTCCGTGTGTGATGGGGAGTGGGGCTGATGTGTGACGGTTAGCGCCACCGCACGATTCATGTGCATGGTAACTCTACAGATTCCGTGTCCCCCGGTTTTCGTCAGTACGATCAAGCTAAAGTAAATTTGTATTCAAACCGAATCTTTGATACAGTATCTTATATCTGTGTTCAGAGCATTATGGGGAACTGGATACATATAGTTAATTTGGAAGGAACTCATCGCGAAGCCGACCACGCTGTGGAAAATGAAGGCCATAATTTGTGAACCGAACAGAACGAAAATAGCAATTTTAGACTTCTCGCAATATGAGGATTCCCAACTTTATGTTTGGTCAAATAAAAACCTGGTTTCTGAGGTCTACTTGTTTTGAGTGTACACGGATCCAGTTAAGAATCTTAGTCCCTCCTAAATTAATTTTAATAAGTTAGTTATTCAGGTCTAAAAATGTACGAGTTCATATTTTTTGTACCGTTTTAGCACAACAAAAAGTAAAATGGGATGTTTTTGCTAATGAGAGTTGTACTTAGGTGTTTTTTTGTTTATCGCATTTGTACTTTCAGGGGTCGCTGGACTTCGAAACAGTCACAAAAAAACTAAAGTACGTCACACAGGTTATCGACGAGGCAATGCGAATATGGCCACCCGTTCTAACGTGAGTGCCGAAATGCTTTTATTTAATGAAAATGCAAAAAAAACACACTTTGGTATTTGCTTTTATATTCAGTGTTCTGCAGATTTCGTCTTGTTGTATGTTAACTTGAAAATAAAACCCAAATGAATTACAACAGTAAATATTTTTTTTGCAATTTCATTCTTCAGGATTAAAAGCCTATATCAGTTTTGCTAGCAGTTTGAATTTTTTTTTCACTTTAACAATAATTACCTCAAAATGTTACAGCCTTTTTGGATCCTAATTGTCTTACAGAACGCGTTAAGTAAACCAAAAACGGTTCAAGGTTTTCAGACGTATTTTTTTCTGGTCAATTCAGCGTTTCAAGTTAAAATTAAAATTAAAAAAGACAAAACCACCAATAAAAACAAAACGAAGAGGTGACTAGCGATGCAGGAAAACGGTTCAGTGCGTAGCAAGAACATAAACAGAGTATCAAACTGAACTTTCGTATACGTCCACGCTGCCTTCAAGTAAACCCTTCCTACTATCATGATGAGCTGGTAAAGATTGGATAAATTCGGCTGCCTCCTAAGAATAACCTGTTGCACTACACACTCTAAGAAATAGGGGTGCATAGGGGTACACCCTTGTCCCATATGTAACACCCCAAAACAACAATTCGAAGTTCAGTCCACAGACGTCGAACCGACGATAATCAACTTTCAAGAGCGGCTTGATAGTCGACCGATACAACTTATTAAAATAGCTAATGTACGTATTAAAGGCTACAGTAAGACAGTGAAGGTGTTTTTTTGGCCCTGCTGCAAAACCTCAGTGTTCTGTTTTTTAGTCTTTGATACGCACATTAGCTATTTAGTACGTTATATCCAACAGCTATCAAGCCGCTCGCAAACGTTGGTATCGCCAGCTCGACGTCAGTGGACGGAACGTCCAAGTGTAGTTTTGGGGTGTTACATATGGGACAAGGGGTGTACCCTGTACTCCCCGCTATTTCTAAGAGTTCAGGAAGCGGCGAACGAAGCCAGTGTGTTGACCCAACACGCTCCTTGCCGTAGTGCTGAAGTTTCGACGTCACTTTCAGAGGCAAATGCGGGGCGTGGATTGTACACGAGTGATGCGTAAGCTCTCGGCTGAAACTTGTCTTCAATTCTTTAGGACTTAACTTCCGGTCGAAAGGTGACGTCGTGCGCAATTCATTCCCTGCGCTTGCCTCTTTGGCGTAGAAACTTCAGTCATCCGGCCTTGTTGTTGAGGAGGTGTGGTTGACCTCCAAGTTAGTGTCTTCTGAAACGCTGCTCGGGCGTGAACAAAATCCGTGTAAATAAACCAATTAACGTAGTGCATTGAAACGTTTCACGAGGATGTCTTCAGGTGGTTCAAGTTTATGAGTGTAGGTTTTAGAGAAAAAAAAGTCAGCCTACAAAACCTGCTTTTTGTGTCGCAAAAATGAAAACGAAAAAAAAACCTTTTTGGTTGACGTTCTTAATCGAAGATCGCGTTTCACACGCTCGGATCTGCTGAATTCGCTTTCAAATATTCATAAAAAAATATATATGTATTTCACGTTTTTTTTATGTTGTGTTATCTTTAGTTGCAGTGTCAACCAGGATGGTTTTGCTGTCTTCCTTATGCATAAAAAAGTGTGTTTTTCGCTTAATATTTATTTTTCTTCTATAGCCTATTCTCATAAAACTTTAGTATGGTAAACGCACCACTTAAAAACACCCTTGTGGAAAGTTTTAATGCCCTCTGTTCATTGGCTTATTTATAGAATTTTTTTACCCGAATAGTGCTCGTGAACACCCTGAGATCACGGCTCTGCGTCATGCCGAACATAAACGACCCGGTTAAAGCTGAACACATCAAGAAGCAGCTCCGATATCGGGGTAGAAAAGAGGAACATGAACCCCAATTTATTTTAGAGTCTTTCCATTTTTTTTTCGTCATTTCTCGATTACGCTTTCAGGTTTACGGCTTGTTTCATAAATTTGTGTCTTACGCTCGAGTGCTTTACTTTTCTTGTAACAGCTTACGACGAGTGAAATACTCTGGTACACTGGCGCCAACTGTCAAGTTACCCCAGAGCCCTCTCGATTTGGGCATAAGTATTTTATATATTCACGCACCATATCTCTGCCATGCGATAGAAATAGTCGTGACAATTTTATGAGCAACCATTTCTCATGGAGCGTGCGTAGATTTCATTTCGCTAAAACTGCACGATGTTGAGCCTAGTTTAGGCCCCAGGGCTATTTGACAGATGGCGCCAGTGTACCAGTGTTTTTGCTCGTTGTAAGAGTTTACAAGTGAATGCAATGCCCTCGAGCGTACCCAAACGCAAATATCTGAACCAGCCCTAACGTGTGCCACTAAAGGACTCCACTCCTGTGTTCCCATGTAGCACGAAACAAAAACACCCTAACTTGGCACGAGCTTGGCAATTCTGTCATTTTAAACAGGCCTAACTTGGGCCTAACACGGTTTTGCTCCAAGACAAAATCATTTTTTGTTGTCGCTTCTATGGCTTTTCTCAGGCTAGCCATTTAATCGCAAAAGTGCCAGACTTGTGCCGAAGATGTCACGTATAACCCTAAGAACCTGCAGTGAAGCCTAAATTTGACTTTTGTTGAGTGATTTAGTTCCAAAGTTGCCAGATGAAAACCGAATAACTAGAAGGGGCGCCTGACTCTGGCGCTTGTTTGGCGATTGAGGCCAAATAGGCGAGATGACAGCGAAGCTACCAGCCGTGGGGTCTAACATTGGCACTTGTTTGGCGATTTAGGACAAAGCTACCTATATTCTGGCTAAAGAATGTGAAGTTTTTCTTCGTCGGGTTTTTAAGGCCCAAAATTCGTTGACAGCAACCACATTTCGACCCAAAAACTTGTACTACATCAGTTTCCGCACTGCCTGTTACACTTTGGAACATGGGCAAATGTCGTCATTTTCATCCGCAGGTTTACCACGAGGGAGGCGAAGGAAGACTTTGAGTACCAGGGCATCAAATACAAGGCCGGGACAAGCATCATGTCTCCAGTATTTGTGATCCACATGGACGAGAGATTTTTTCCGGATCCCACGAAGTTTGACCCTGACAGGTACTAGTACTGACATGAAGACTTTTGGATGATCATGACAATGAAAACATGTATCGTGTTGAAGAGAACAGTGACTGTGTATTGGTAATTCGTCGGTTATGGCGTATGATAATTTTATGGGCGTCATTAAGAACACTCTTCAAGCGCATGTGCAATTTTTTCATATCTAGTTTTTCTACAAGGATTGAGCCGAGTTCGTTTATTTATATATTAGGTCAATCTCCAAGCTTCAGATGACTTCGAAAAAACGAAACAACGTAAACTAATTGCAGGTAAGCTTTAATGTCAACATTCATGCCTAATGTCAGTATTCAAGTACAGCGGTATTTATTTACTGTCACAACGTTGTAGGAATGTTGGCGGAAGTACCTAAGAGAATTTTCAAAAACAAAGCAAATGTTATACAAGCTTGGTTATGCTGATAAAGACTGGTAAGAATAGAATGTGTGGTAAGCCTTCTAAGGAAAAAGAGAAGTGCGTAGCGCTCCATCGATACCTCACGCTTCTGCGTGATTCGACCACAGGCCCTCAAAACCTCAGTCGGCAAAGCACTTGGCGCTCAATCTGGAGGTGGCGAGTTCAAACCTGTCGGGCACTGAAGTAATATTATGCGGTTCTCTATACACGTAACGTTTTTCGGTGTCGGTTTTTATTTAGCAGCCCGCCGTTGCAGCCAAACGTAACAGAATTCTATGAAAATCGGTTGGTAAAACCGATTCTTTGTTCAAAGTTGGTGCATGCTAGCTTTATACTACCTTGGATCTGCCTAAAAACATTACCTCGTGCATTGGCCCACAGTCACTGTCATTTTAGAAAATGCAGGCAATGATCGCTATCATGCGTTCTTGGGAATTCTTATTGGCTAATGCCACAAGCTCTTTGGCAGCGCGCTGATTATAAGACGCTCGGGAGTTGCTCCATCCACTTTTTTTAAAGCTGTAAGAGGCTACAGTCATCCACTGCTTCAGAAGAGCAGGAAGCGGCTTATTCGAATAGTGAAAAAAATAACAAATGCTGGAAACTAGGGACTAAAATTGACACAACACTTTACTGTCTCAAAACTCAGCTGGAAAATGTATCTTCACGCGTCTCCTTTAAAGACCAGTGTCCGAAATCCTAGCCAGCAGCTATAACAGTGGGAAATAATCTCAAACGCATGCTCTTGTGAAGAGAGGCGCTGCACATAAAACAACATGTTTGCTTTTTACAGCACTCTTGGCATCGGTGATGGTCTTGGAGGTGCCTGACTGTCGATTTCTGACGTTCTTTCACTACGATATGTAGTAAAAAACACGGAGTGTTGCAAAAAGCGCAGCTCCCCACTACTGTTTTATGGCGTCTTGCAATAACAAACATGGCGGCGCCCATGAAACAGAGCATGCACTGGTCTATACTATAGGCCACAGCTCTTCAACAATGCTAACGCCAACAACCATCAACCCCTAGCGCGGTTATGTAGACAAGGTCCAATCGGTCACAAAAGAACCCTCTCCGTTAACGCCAACATCCGCGAGCCTGCAGCACAGTCAGGTAGACAAGGCCCAAGCGGCTACAAAAGAACCCTTTTTCCTTACCCCGAAGCACCCTACTACCTTGATAACCTAAATAGAAAGAAGAGACCGCATCTCCACGTCCAACGGAATTGAGGAAAAATGTATACAGCTTCCAGCTCCTGTCTTACGAATCGTTTATTCTATCACTGTTCTGACCAGATCTTTTTATTTTGCAAGTTAAATTACATCTATTCATTCTGGAATATAATTGGTCCACTCATCAAAGTAATCCGAAATTTCAGAATTCGTCAATTTTAACGCCACCGCCCTTTTATGTTCCAGTACACGGTCATTCACACACCGACCAACTTGGCAAACGTTGGTAAACTCACACGCCCTAGGGATGTCGTTGAACACTGCTTCTTCACAATCCGTTGCTGGTTCTCTGTGTTTTTTCTGACACCCTCGCTGACCACCCAAAGAGGGGTTAAAGGACTCAATTTAGATTTCATTTTAAACACAAAATTTAGGCCGTACCATTTCGTCACAGCCTTCAAGTTGTGTGAGAATTCTTGATAACACGGCAAACAGACCCAGTTCTCAGGTTTTTTGCGCTCCATGACAACATTTACTAAGTTTAACAAAATAGTGTTTGTAGCACTCACTATGACGCTCACACAGTAGCCAGGGTGATTTAATCTCAACATTTGAGAAAGAACCCCTTCCTGCAAATTGTGAAAACGGCTGTAGTACCGTCCGTCAAATTAAAATTCGTCACATGTCAACTTGTAGCAGGGCTATTCGTCACATAGGACAAATCGGCATTGGGCAGTTCGTCACAATGACAATTCGTCAAACTATTAAGAACTATTTCTTATTACTGTACCATTTCTCCTCTTTATTGAGCATAGTTCTTCTAAGTGAGTACAAGTACAAGCGACACCCTTCCTTAATTTAATTGTTTTTGTCGACACAAGAAATTATACTTTTACTAGTTTCTAATAGACACTGAAAAATATATGTATCGTCCACCACAATCTTGGTACCTCTCTCAGTCACTAATGAAAAAAAGATGGATGACCAATTGCTAGGCAATTAAGCGGCGTTACGTGAAAAGTTTAGCTAGCGCATGCTCAGCATGTGTCTGTGTCGTGCATGTGGACGAACTACATTCTTTACGTGTCGCACACGCGCAGCTTGTTTGTGTCGCGCTAGTGAACGAGTCACATTATTTCAGTGTCGCGCATTAGCCATCTGTGTCCCGCGTGCGCAGTCTGTGCAGCACATGTGGACGAGCTACATTATCTCCTTGTCGCGCATGCGCAGTATGTTAGTGCCGCGCATACGAAGTCTTTGTCGCGCATGCGCAGTAGCTGTGTATGTCGCACTCCTGAAAGTATTATAGTCTGTGTTTCCGAGGTGAACTAAAATATTTATCAACTTAAAAAGAAAGATTAAACTTTGTAAACACAACACTACACAAAAGCTGAATAACAAAAGCGACCGAACACTAAAATAGCTAGTACGCGAGTAACAAGATCTTTAAACATTATCTCCGGTTTTTCGACGCGTTCTCCCTGTCACGAATCGAACTATGACAAACTGCTCTGTGTGACGAATTTCCCCGCTAAAAGTTGCCCTATTATGAATTGTCTTTCGACGAACAGCCCGTATCCCGGTGGTAACATGATTTGTTAAACGCATTCCTGAGTTTGTAGCTCCCTGCTATACCACCACCGTAACCCCAACACAAACATTGTTCAGAAAATAGCTTCGAGTCTAGAGACTGTATAACGCCATGTGAACGACAACTCAGGAGCCTGCTGCTTCTCAAAATCAATCCATTCATGTAGATCAGAACCTTAAAAAACACAAATAAAAAGGTCGCCTAACTACCGCTTCACTATTGTACAGGCCCGCGACATTGGCTCTTGACGCGCACTACACGGTTCAACACTAACAGATAAATTTCAGACAGTACCGGCGCCAGGGAGGACCCTACACGGACCCCTTGCTGCTGCGCGAAAACACGCCCATCAACCTCAACAGCCGTTGGCCTTAGGTAGAGCTCAATAAAGTTCATAAAAATGCTACCGTCAATGCCTGAAGCGCTTTGAATCCGTACCAAACTATCCTCCACAAAATGCCGCACTCTACGAAGAATAGACCTGTCTAGTGGTAGGAGAAACCCCTAATGTCTAAGGAGCTCAATTTACAGGATTTTGAATGAAACGGAACCAAAAGCTCAATTAGGTCATCAGAACTTCTTAGCGAACAGCAAGTTGTCGACCGCCAGTACGTTAAAGGGATACTGAACCGAAATTTGAACTTCTCAAAATAAGACCGCAGAAGCGTTGAACGGGACGCTCAGAACATTAAAACATCAGTCATACATCGATATCCCGAATGGATGGCAGTACTTATGATAAAACAAAGGGCGCGATCAAGCGAGGTCTATGACGTCATTGTCCTCCTAGAAAATTTGAGAATGAAGGGAAGCGGCCTCGCTTCTCTCCTCCTCGCTTCGATTCACCAGCTCTACGGGACGTAGCGAGGAGGGGAGGAATGAGATTATTGACGTGATGATGTTCTTGGGTTTTGCAGCGTCCCGCATATCCGTCCAGCCTTGTTTTGTGAGTTCGAAATTTCTGTTCAGTATCCCTTTAAGGCTCTTTTACAAAAAGTGAGACACAAGACGCTGCTACGTGTTATTCTTCGTTGATCACGGTACGTAAGGGAAGTTTGGATTTCTGATTGATCACGATACGGGAAGTTCGGGCTCGTGTTTGAACGCGATCCGTGGGGGAAGTTTCGGGTTTGTGATTGATCACGATATGTAGGGGAAGGTCGGGTCTGTGACTGATCGCACTATGTACAGTATGTTCGAGTTTCACGCTTCCTATCTGGTGATTTGGATTTTCGCGCTTCTTTCGGATGATTCCACCATTCTATTGGCTGCAGGGAGATAATTAGATACTCGAGATTGGCCACGTCCAGCGTTTCTTAAGGTGTCGGTGACTGTAGGAGTGCGTCGACGAGCTCTGCACCCATAGTACTCCCTTCCCCCTAAGCTGACACTGCCGAGGAAGCGACGTGCGCGATGAACCAGTCACATGTCAATCTTCTACCACGTGATGACACTGTCGCCCATTCCCACGCGCAAAGAGCAGAGAGCAGAGAGCAGGTGGTTGAGGGTTAGGCGGTTGATTGGTTCGGCGAGCCCGTAGCTTTCACGTCGCTAGCTTAGGTGTGAAAGAGGTATAACAGAAATGGGTTGTTGCGACGAGGCTTATCATAAAGGTATACGTGTTCCAGCTTATGCAACTCTAGCAATTTCTTTACTCATAAACTCGGACCCTTTGGATTCAGAAGCTTGGTGCTGCAATTGTTACCGTATTAACCTCTGCTCCTTCAACCATTATAAATAAAAAAGTCCCATGTTTGTTGATTATCGTGTCAGAACCTTTACTAGGACAGTACATTCTACTCTGCTCATTCGCACTAAGCAGCACATCTACAGAGCCGAATTTTCCCCCAGTTGCTGGGACACCCCGCTTTCGGGATTACGCCCGCGCGTCGCGCGGTTCACGCTGTCGCGCTTTCGCGCTGCGCCGAGTTAGAGGGCTGCCACCGATGCACCGAGATACCGGATTCGCCTGTCGTTCCATCCCGACACCCGTCTTCCCAATTCAAAGGGAGCAACGCGCGTCAAGTCCTCCCAAGCACTCAAAATCATTCGGCACCGAGACCATTGAATTTTCGTGTAAGATATATTCGCTAGAAAATGATTTTACCGTGTGTTGCAGGTTCAGTGAGGAGAACAAAGGCCGTATCCCAAAGTTTGCTTTCCAGCCTTTCGGAATGGGACCCCGAAACTGCCTGGGAATCAGGCATGCTTATGTTGAGCTCGCCTACACTGTTGCCAGGATGACGCAGCATTTCCGTTGGGAACTCGGCGAATCGCAGAAGGCAAGTGAATTCCTACACCTATATGGCGAGCAAGTTTTCTGAAAGGCGTCTTTGCCGTATCGGGAGACAAAAGGGGCACGCCGATCAAAGGACAACGTAAAGAACGCGTAGCGAACACGCAATGACGAGGCAGCAAAGCTCGCTACGTCATTCATACCCTCCTTTATATCCACAAAGCCTGGCAGTTCTACGAAGGAGCCATGAGCCATTTCTCGGGGAACCTGAACGTCAGCGCACAGCTTTCGCAGCGGCGAGGACCCGAAACACACTTGTTCGCTCGAGAAAATTATGTTTCAGTGTCTCGCCGCAGCAGGGCGCCAGTCACGTTCCTCTCCTCTCGTCCTTTGTATACCGCTCCACTTTTTCCATTTCGGCGGCTGCTTCTCGTGGCGATCTGCCATGCTTTGTCAGTATAGAGGAGGCTATGCATCAATGGTTGAGTTCGGGGAGAAACAAACGCACGCGGGTGCATTTGGTTGGTAAACAAACACATGAGGTGTTCAAAAAGCCAACGAACTTGAACGCTGTAAAAGATCTAAGAAAGCGCCGATCGAATTTCGGGGCCAACTCTTTCAGAATGACTTTCACCCTAAACTGGAGCAGAAGGAGAAACCAATGTTTACAATGGTAGAAAGAAGAGAAGAAAAGAAAAGACGGACACACTGTGTTGGGTCATTTTGCTGCTCAGTCTTTGCGTCGTGTTCCAAGCAGTATGATATTTTGTAGTAAGAATGACTTGGTTTGCTTGTCCCATTTTTAGTCAAGGTTCTAGTAGAACAGGGGTGGCCAAACTGCGGCTGGCGAGCCGCATGCGGCTCTTCGCGGGTCCAAATGCGGCTCGCGGCTCCCTGGTTAGCATGCCTTCCTTCCCCTCCTATGTCCCCAAAACAAAAACGAAACACGTTCTAGCATTAAAAAAAGAAAAAGCTAAAATACTTGGCAGCCTTGTCCTACACTACGTACATGCAGCTGGATTGGATTTTGACACATATCTGTGTCCAGTGACCCTGTTTCTTTTATTGTTCCAGAAAGAATTTCGAACCGTATCCGCATAACGAACGTCAGGAGCAGTGGTGGCTAGCGAACCATGCATTAAGCTTTGCTTAGCGGTTGAAGAAACATTATTCTTCCTGGTGTTATTTGTTGTAGTTGACGATTATACTTTTACTTTTTGGAAAACACTGCCCCTTCCATATCGTTTCGTGTTAAAAGTCGCTCGCCCCCCCCCCCCCTCCTCTCTTTTTCCCGCTGCGGATCTCTGAATTTTTGTAGTTTTGTCCGCGGCTCTAACTCTATGTCACTCCGGCCTCCCCTGTAGTAGAGGTAGGGGTGGGAAGTGCTGGGTCAACGTTGCAGCCATTTCTGTGCATCACGGTTAAAAAGCGTAGTGTTCTTTTCAGAAAGTGTGACCTTACGAGATAGATGCCAAGCAGTCCAGAAGGGTATTGCTTAATCTAAAGTTGGTTGTGCTTTTTAGGTTGCCTTTTGATGTTGTTGCTGTTGGATATCTTTCTTTTATTAGGGGTGAAGCTCCTTAGGGTCTAGCCTTGTCCTTCCGGCGTCCGGGCTCGCATCGATTGCCATCCCATCTGTCTTCTTAAAAAAGAAAAAAAAATGTTTGCGCAGTCGACAGGATTCAAACCTGTGAGGGAGACCCCAATGAATTTCTAGTCCATCCCCTTAACTACTCGGCCACGACTGCGGGACGATTAGGGGCTCTGAGATGCGGTAGTAACTGAAGAGCTGGGGATATCATGGATGAAACGTTACATGTAGCCGCTCAACGTCTATACATGAGGAGGCGCTGCGGTCAAATGCGTATATAATCGCGTTAAAATTTGCATGCATTGGCTCAACGTTTATAGACGAGAGGGCGCTGCGGTCAAATGCTCAAATGCGTATATAACCACGTTCCATACCACTCATTCTCTTTCTGACATGGACCGTTGACTTAAGTGGTGAAGATGCGTTCCCACGGCTTCTAGCGGATCCAAGCTGATCCGCTAGAAGAACCACTGGCTCTGCATTTCACCGACCACAAAGCAGTAATAATAAAGTCGAAACGCAACCCGGAACTCAACACTACCTATGAGCAGTAAAAAAAATCAGCACCATCAGCACTACCTATAAACAATAAAATCAGTATCATCAGCACCACCAGAGCTTCGCCCCAACCAACATCATTCACAACGTGGAGATGCCGTATTTTATGTGGGTGTGGGTCAAGCTGGGTTATCATCCAGGGTATTGTGTTAACAAGCTGCATTTCAGCAGCTGTTTGATTTTCGTCATTACCCCCCAATTGGTCGGCTAATTATTGCTGACTCAACACTGACATTAGTGCTCGGAAAATAAAATGACACCTGGTTGTCTTCATTTATCCATCAAACTTATTAAAAAACGCCCGAAAACGGATCGCTCAATCTGCCGATCCAGTAGCGACACTTGATTTTGCCTTTTGTCGCGGAACGCCTCTATATTCGTATAATTCAGCATGAAATCAGCGACAGCTGATCAAGCGGGGAGCGTCTACAAAATCTGAGCAGCCACTGAAGACTGATAAATGGCGTGGGATGTTGTGCAAGCCTATACTTCGTTTCAGCTTAAGTTGTACCGCAGCGAAGGCTAGAAGCGCGAGCTCATAGCGTTGGCAGCCGCTCTTAAGTCATGAGAGCTTGTGCCGCCGAGATGTGCCCCAAAGCAAGGAGCTCGCGCTTGTAGCCTTTCCTGCGGTACATCATAAGGTGAAACAGAGTATAGGGTGCCTACATGTCTGTCTGTCTCAGGGTGAAGACATCCATTGCTGCCCTGAATGGGCCAGCGCGTGACGCTCTGGTGCACTCGGTGCGTGACTTGGGCGGTAAAATGGTATCTGTGCATTAGCCAAAGCTACGAGCTCGAGCTCAGTGGCACCGGATTGTGCGCACTTCAAAATGCATAAAGAAACGATTGGGCGGAAAAATGGCTGAGATGTCACCGCTCAAGCAAAAGTGCGCGTGTGTATGAAGGCACTCTATGCAAGCCACGCACTCGCCTGGGCTTCTTTATATTGCCCGCGAGTGTACAACGAACAAAAAAAAAAGTCGAACACGCTCTAATTTTAAAGCTCAAAGAAAACACGGCCGTGGTGCTGGATTTGTTTCGCCAACTACTGGAGGCCAGCGCGAGCCACGGATTGTCCACGAATGCTTCCTGAGTGTTCGGCCTGGACTCGTGTGCAGTGAACCCGAGCCTCAGTCGTAGGCAGTCTCTACCCATGCTGCCATCCAGTAGTCGACTTACATAATTCAGCACTAGAGTCGGTGGGAGGCAACGTTACTAGAACTCTCAGTTGGGAAACTCACCGCTGAAACCTGGGCCGCTGGCGTCCACCGAGACCTAGGGTGCCTACATGTCTGTCTGTCTCAGGGTGAAGACATCCATTGTTGCACTGAATGTGTAAGCGCGTGACACTCTCGCGCACTCGGTGCGTGACCTGGGCGCTAAAATGGCGTCGAAGCATTAGCCAAAGCTACGCGCTCGAGCTGAACGACACCGGATTGCGCGCACTTCAAAATGCATAAAAAAATGATTGGGCGTAAAAATGGCTGAGATGTCACCACTCAAGCAAAAGCGCGCGCTTGTATGAAGGCACTCTACCGAGACCGAGCTAAATACGACAACAGCGCCAATCTGTATCATTTGTCTTAAAGGGACCATGAAATGACCTTTTTACTTTTGCCAGATAACTTTTACATTAAACCTTCAACGTTCACTGAATGCCGAACAGGCATCCGTTTTCGTCTCGGTTCATTAACTTCTACACAAAAAATAATGAAATATCGACTTTTTCTTTCTCTCCCACTGACCGCAAAACAAGTTGCGGCGTAATTTTGACGGTCGTGACGTACGCTGGGACAGGAACCGGAAGTTCTCTCGGCTGTAGAATGGAAGCGTCAGCGGCGGCGAATTGGGAGTGCGCCGGTAGGTTTTACTGCGCTGATGGCGCTGATGTCACCGACGTATTTTCTGAATCGGCGCCCCTCATCGCCGCGATTGCCGTGGACACATCGCAGCTGAGCGAAATTCAATGAGATATTTTTCGCTACAGCGACAGCGTGGGACTAGTCCCATACGCCGGTATGCCTGTTGGGAAGTGCGGCGAGTCTTCCGTCGAAGACTCCAGAAGTCAACCCAACTGTCATTGTTGGTAAAAGGCGGCCCGTGTCAGTCGTTTGCAAAGCGACGTAGATAGAAACAAATTGCCGCGGCGTTTTTTCGCTGCCTCGGAGATGCAAGAGCGAGCCGACGTTAAAAAAGATACGTTTGAACTACGACAGTGTCAGCAAGAGCCACGTAAATACCTGT
Source organism: Ixodes ricinus (assembly GCA_037355805.1). Taxonomy (NCBI): domain Eukaryota; kingdom Metazoa; phylum Arthropoda; class Arachnida; order Ixodida; family Ixodidae; genus Ixodes; species Ixodes ricinus. Next base: position 39,564 of record JAZHYW010011855.1, read on the forward strand.
TCACACTCGGAGTGTTCGCGCGCGTTTGATGGAAGTGCTGTATTTACGCTGTTGGTAAGCGCTTCGGGACCGATATTTTACGATTGCAACTCGATACTGACTTGACACTCTGCAAAGGAAGGTTGGACCGGCATTGCACGTAGCTCCCACGAACTGTTATAGCTCGACAGTGACATGCAGTCGTGTCAGAATAAAAATGGCAAACTAATAACAAAGTGTACATACCGTGTTACGAAGGTAATCCATACGGCGTTTATTCGAGCTCTATATCACACAAAACAAGAAGATAGAATCGACGAAAGTCCCTTTTCGACGAGTGTTCGTCAACACTGCCTCAGAAAACAAGGAAATGACAAAGGGAAGAGATTGACCTCACCTCTAAATCTAAAATTGAGGTCAGCGATCAAACTATAATACGGGAAGGGTCCACAAGGGTCGCGCGGGCATATTCCATTCAGCACGCCAGTCGGTCGTGGTCACTGTCTTGGTCAAGTACCGTCGAAGCAACGCTGCGGAATGGCTGCTAGGCCTATCTGCCAAAGTTGCCGTTTCAGCTTGTCTCGGGTGTTTGCGGATCCAGCGCTCTTGTTCGTCGTGGTCTGTTTCAAGTACTTTTTTCTTGCTGCTTGAAGTCGGGACGCGCGAGAAGAACACGTAAAAAATAAACGTTCGTAGGTCGTCGTGACCACGGTGACCAAGCGACGCTGTCGGCCATGCTGATTTGATCGTAAAAAGGACAGCTCCGGAGCTGGCGGAGCCAGCGGAGCTGGCTCTCAGCTTCGTTTACCACACGATAGATGGCGCTTGGCTCTCAGCATTATCAAATTTGGCAATTTTCGCCACACATCTCTAATTATGCTACAAAATGTGGATCTGAATATTATTTAACAAAACTTTTAGGAAACATTTGCCGGTTATTTATTGTTTATGATCGCGGTGCTGGTGAGGTAGGCGCTTACCCAATAGGCGACGTGGATTCGGCTGACGTGCTGCAGTTCCGCGGATGCATAGCAGTGAACAGGCAGAGAGCTTTCGAAGGAAAGAAGGCGCAAAAGAGTCCAGTTTTCTTTTAAAAGTTCTATAGCAAAGAATTTTTTTGGCTCCCTATTTTTGTGTTTTTGTGTTTCTTTTCACACCTTTTACGACGCCCGGTGGATGAAATTCGATTTCAGAATCATTTCATGGTCCCTTTAACTGTGGTCGCCTTGAGCTTTTAGAAAGCATGATTTTGCGTAAAAACTAACGAAAAAAACTCTTTTTGTAGTAACCTTTATTGGAGTTTAGTACAAAATGGAGGGCGCGTGTTGTTTTCTACAATCTTTAGTTCGCAAAGTTTTGCAGTATAATTAATATTGTTTTTATACAACCGTGCCTCAGCGATGATTTCAGGTAGCGCGTCCTGAGTTAGGTGCATATTAACCACGGTAGTAATCCGCGGCGCGTCCGCTTGGGAGTCGGGGGCGGTACCTCGAAGCCCCTTCCACAGTATCTGTTGTGACCCCAAAATGGCCGATTACAACGAAAATTAAACTAACGTTCAGTTCCTGGACTGGCCGCTGCGGGAGAAATGGCGGGGTTGGGATCGCTATTAGCTCGGTTCTCGTGGACGGATCGGTGCCACTTTTTCAGAGCAGTCTCTATGGCAGTTTCCCAACTGAGTGGTTCTAGTAACGTTGGTGGGAGGTTAAGAGTGAAGTGGAAGCTCCTCCCACCAACTTTCACTTGAGCAGGAAGGCTGGAGAGGAGGCTACCTCCTCTCCATTGTTCGCTCTGGTTAGGTTGAAATAGGTTGGAGTAGCTTCTACTTCGTTCTTGACCAGTCACCGACTACTGGACCCTTATCTGGGTGTTGAGTCTATGCAGGAACAACGAGCAAGTAAAACGTGGTAATTATCTTTTCGCGGGTTTCGTTTTGGACCCCTTATTTCACTGGGTGAGTTCAAGCCAGTCAAATTTGGACCTCTTTCAGCATGCAGATGTCAGTGTCAATGACCTGGGTAGCAGCAAGAATTGGGATCGTTTATGTTGCTGTAAAGTTCGCTATCTCGAATTATGCCAATGCGACGTCCGAGTGTGATTCTTTATGGCTATTACAGGAGCCATATCCGTACCAAATTGTTTTTAACGGTAGTTTGCGCAGTATGATAGTTCGATTTTTCCCCACTTTATACACCGACACGTTGATTGTGGGAACTGCGCATGCTCAGTGCCGACAGCAGCGCCACCACAATGGCGTGACGTCAGAAAGATGTGCTGGCGTATAGTCATGACAACTTAGGAAAATTTCGGGTCGCGGCAAGTCTCCAGAGCCTTGTCATCGGTGCGCAGCACCAAGGTTGCGGCAATCGCTGACAAGAACGCCTAACAACGAATCACACCACAAGAAGCGTGAAGGCAGGCAACGCAGAAAGCAAGTTGTCTGCTTCTTGCGCACGAGTTGCGGTGACGTCAGAACGACGCCGAGCTCTGATTGGCTCTGATCGAAAAGGATAGTGGGTAGATCTCAACGCTAAATGCAAGAAGGTATACGCACTATTTTTTTTCGATCAGCCAATACGAGTTTGGCGTTTTGACATCATCGCAAACCCCGTGCAAGAAGCAGACGAACTTGCGCTCCGAATAAGCTACACCCAGCGTTTCTTAGGGGCCCTCAAGTGGGAGAAGAGCAAAAGTACAGGCAAGCTGGTGAATTGCAGACATAACGAAAACTTGAAATACCCGAAGAAGGAAAAAAGGACACGAGAAAGAGGACGACAGACAGAACGTCTCGAAATCGAGCCGTTGTGTGAGTCGTCCTCTTTTTCGCGTCCTTCTTTTTTCCTTCCTCCGGTGTCTCAAGATTTCGTTATGTCTGCCAACAAGGTAGAGGGGCTTAGAGTGATAAACCGGAAGTTCGGAAGTGGCACCCCCGGTTGCCGCCATTTTGTACGCAAAAGTGACCACACGTCACATGACCTCACAAGAGCCGTGACGTCACCGGTAAGATGGCAGCGCCCAGAGCTGGGAAATGCGAGTTTGTGCGGTGCGCGGTAGCCGCGATGTGTAGCTGCTTTTCGACGACTTCCGTCTTCTTCGTGCTCGCTCACGCAGGTATAATGTGAAAATATGAAGAAATGAGACTTTATTACGCTTTTTCTGTAAGATCGCCCTGTATCATCTGGATATTAACACCTGCGAGACAGCATCAGCCGTATCGCCGTACCGTACCGGTGCTCGGATTTCCGGATGTGTTCGATGGTCGATAGAACTTTGAGTGCTTTTAGCATGCAATTTCCGCTTTCTCTTAGCTTTGTTTGATCGTTGGAATGTCTGAGAATCGACGGGAAATGTATACGTCGGACGTAGGGCCTAGGGAATTCTTTTCAGCCCTAGGTAACTGCATAATCACAGCACACTTTTAGCGAGGAATCTCCTGCGATCTTTACGTTTTGTACTTGTAAACAATTTTACGATATAACTCCTAGCATAATATATTCGCATTTTTCTAGCTTCGTTTGAACGTCTGAGAATCGAAGCGAAAGGTATACGTCGCGTGAGGACCTAGAGGAAGTTTCAGCCCTGCGTCACCGAATATCCATATAAACTTTTAGCGAGCAAGCTCCTGCGATCTTTAACCTTTTGTGCTAATCGACGATTCTACATTCGATCGCTTTTCTTCCTTTTTTGTGAGTGCGAATCGAACACTTATTTTCAGCTGCGAGGATGACGTTTTTATTGAGTGGGGGGGGGGGATGAATAAATCGTTGCAGGCACCTGCTTCAATTGCTATTTTTGGTGTACGCATAGATTAATTGCACATTTTTCTCTTTCGTAGGTTTTATTGCCGCAATACTTTTTGTTCATCAAGAGTGCATTGTATTAGTCGGTCAATATTTTACTTGTTCTAGTTACCTGTACAAGATGATTCATATTTGTGTTGACGAGCACTCTGATGATATGTTGTCATGTGCTCTCTCCAACACGCATATTGACTCACCAAGACTGTAGCCTTCGCCGCTTGCCGAATTGTGATGGAACGAATTACAGTAGCTACTACTCTAATTGCCCAAGGCCTTCATACTTTGGGCATTTGTTCGACAAGAATGTTATGTCCGCGATCACTGTGAACTCGGCTGAGCACCTATTGGACTCGAATGCTGTATTAGCGTTCGACGTGAACCAGGGTATATTCGTGTGCTTTGCACCGAAAACAAATGGCGACAGTTGTGTTGCTTGATGGGGTTTTGCAAAGGGTCTATTCTGTCATACGTATTGGAAGTGTCCTGCTATATAACAATGCATGAACACATACCATTAAACTAGATGCTCAGAGGTGTGTTTGTTTTTTGCAATTAACAAGTAACAGCAGTGTGCTTTAATGTTATTATCATGTGCGTAGTTTTAAGTATCCTCTCTGCAATGCCTACAAAGGCCCCTGGAGAGAATAAATTAATAAATAACATTTACACATCACTGGAGTTGGTTTTCGGATGCGCCCATATGTTCAAGAGAAGTGGAACGGGTGCAGCCCAATGCAACCAGTCTTGTATGTCCCATTAATTAATATTGAGGGTTCAGAAATGCGAGTGTCTTCAAAAGTTCCAGCACGTGCGGTGAACACAATTCTTTGTGTAGAGACTCTGAAGGCATAAAGGCGAGCGAAAATATGTTTACTAGGTTAGTGTATCAAATATGTTGATTTCCACTTGATTACGTATAATTATTGGTTCTTTGCAAATGGTTCCATAACGAGTTCTTTTTGCGACAGTCTCGTGTCAGGCGTTCAGTCATAGTACCTGTGCTGCTTGTTGTCGGATGATGCTCCTGGCACGTCGGTGTTCAGTTTGGTCGAGTGGCAACTTTGACCGACTGATGCCGTCTTGTAATCATACGTCATGTGCGGCCACTGACATCTAATGCACTGAAGCTGCAGGGCTGGCTTCTAATCCGCAAATTTTCCTGGTAGTTTTCTGCATCAATTGAGCAAGCTCGAGCATGTATGAATGCTTCGGCGTTGGGGTGTCTCGTTGAATCGGCATTGAATAGTAACGGATAGCCGATGACGGTCGTCGTGACTTTGTGGCATAAGTCGCCCTCGGAACGTCAGGTGCCGCTTTGCTCGAAGAAGACTCCAGATGAATAGCCTGTCGAACTTGTTCCGAAACAATCTCGGCAATCAAAATAAAAGCCGGGCAACTGATGGCAGGAAGTAGCTTCCTGATCTCCTCCCGGACAACGTCGTGGATGTCGCGGATGCCTGGGAGGCTGGCGTTGAAGTGGCAGCTGGACGACTCGAGTATCGAGAAGCTGGGGAGTTGTTGATAGCGACAGGCTCGGGCCTGCAGTGTACATTCAATGTTGGAAGCCGCGGTGATATGAACCCTTCGACTGTTGTCGTGGAGTTGCGGACAAGGCTGCCGGAGGTGGTGTGCCTCACATGAGGGACATGGGATTTTTAGCTTCTTGTCTTCTGTAGAATCAGGGTTGGCGTGGGTACTCGATCACGCCCAAAACATCTTCCCCGAAGGCGGTGACGCTCTCGTTGGGGCCACATCCTGGACAGAATCAGGAATTCGGCTCTCACGGTCAATGTTGGCTGATGAACGTGCACTTCAGCTCGATCTTGCAAACTTGCCTGGCAGTTTCTTCCATGAGAAGTATAGGTTCTGCAGAAGCTGGTTGTCCGTCTACCTACTGTGGCGGGCGACACGGCCATATATTTCAATCCAGCCCTCGACGTCTTCATACACTTTCCGTGAAAGGGCATCGGAGTGCGAGGTGCGACGGGCATGCATACGATGGTGGGAACGGACGTGGTTCGCTGCTACAGGTTTGCCATTGTTGGCTTAGTCAGCTTCGGTTTTTCTGGAAAAGACCGAATTCCGGTGGTTCTTGCTGGTAGCAGCGACTGGCTCGGATTTCAGGTTCTTCGTGGTACATTTCCAAGGTTCGTCCTTGCGGTACTCGCTCGTCTTGCAGTTTTTCTGCCGGGCTTGGGATAGGACTTGGTTTACGGCTCGCTGGGCGTTTAAGACGCGGTATAATCCGCTACCCGTGTCTTAATTGTTATCGGGCAACTCGGCTGAGGAGCCGCCAGGGTCCACACAGAGTGAAGGGCTATGGGTAAAGTGTGCAGCACCTCCACCAGAACATACGATGACAGCTGAGCATGGCCTGGAACTTTATAGAATAGTAAATATTGATAGAAAATAGGACTGGAGCAAGCATCTGTGACAATATAACAAAACAGACAGAAGAGAGTCTATCCTGACCACTAAAAAAGCTGCATTGTTTTAGAGGCATTCTGTTCGAATAAATCCTCTCCTTCGGGGTTTGGCGACTGCCGTGGACGAACTGAACTGGATGTGGAACCACTTTTCTGGTAATGAGCCGCTGCAGACTGTCGTCGCAAACCGGCGTGAACGGGTGGATTGGGTAGGTAACACGCGTGATGAAATGTCTATACAGCTTGCAATTCGCGTACCGAGTGTTGATGAAACTTGTGTCGACGAAACGTGCGACGGACAAGCGGAATCAATACCAACTGCAACACCTGTGCTCCGTGAAAGTGCACGTCTACGCCAGAACAATTTAGGAAGCAGCATAGCATCACCTAAAGCACGGCAAAGGAACTACCAACTTGAAGCACTTGAAGGCAGCTCTCCGGTGCGCCGCACAACCAAAGTGAGCCTTCGGTCATTTGAACGAAGCGGCACCACGATTGCACACTGCCAAGCACGACTCACGCAATTTCCGTCGCTAAACTGCGTATCCAAACATATTGCACACGCTTCACTGCAGACCTCGAAGATTCCGATGGTCAACGAGAGCACAGAAACGTCGCCTTAAAATTTACTTGCGGTATCCGAATCAATCCGAGGTCCGAGCAACGTAGGGCCGATTGTCTCTTTCGTGGCAATAGGGAATTGTAGTAGACCGTTTCTCTCCTCCGCTACGGTATCCCGGAAGAAAACTCCGCACCTGCGCATGCCCGCCGCCAGCCTTATCTGCATAGTTCAAGGTCTTGTGGCGGATTACGGAAGCGCTATCCGGGTGCTTAGCGAGCTGCGGAAACGGTCTACTACAATTCCCCAATATCCCCGTCGGTCACCAGCGAAATGCACACCGTTCCTCCTTCTGTTCACGTTATACCTACGTCAGACACCACGCTGGACTCTGAAGTCGCTTTCGACAGGCCTTATATGACGGATTCCGCGTCTGAAATCAACTCGCCGACACGAACGACAACAAACAACGCATCCGACAAGCTCCGGCCCAGCTGGGACCAGCCGCTGCCTGGGCGCTGCCATCTTTCCTGTGACGTCACGTATTCGGTTTGGTCATGTGACGAGTGGTCACATTTGCGTACAATGGCAGCCGCCTTATGGGGGTCACTTTCAGTGCAGACCGGAACCACGGTTTATCGCTCTAAGCCCCTCTACCTCGTTGATGTCTGCACTGAAGTGAAATCTAAGATCTTTTATTTGTGGTGACGACTCAATCTACGTGGCCCTAAGTACCCTAAAAGTCCCGAATTGCACTTATGGGCGGGCAATTTCCCTATTACAAATCTAATCAAACATTCGTTACACGACCCCTCTTTCTGCGCCTTGGAGCACACACCAGGGGCCGCCGTCCAACACCGTTCTCGGAAAATAATTGCCTTGTTGCGTCTCCTACACCCAGAGATTTGACGTTTTTGTTGAAATATAATGCGCAACGGGCCTAAAAAGAGCAATAATAGTAACGTTCGGAATCTCCACACCGTTAACTATTTTCATTGGTCAAATTTTATGGAGGTGGTAGGAAGCCAAGAGCGGCCCCTCCGTGAGAAATTAGTGCCCGTTGACTTCTATTGCTGCGGGTTTAATATGACGTCTTGCCCTTTAGAACTAGTCGTTTTTATTGACTAAAACCGAACAAACTATGTGCCACCGAAACCAAGCTTCTACATAAAGCACCAGAGTGCCGCTTTAAGCTATCAGTGACTGTAGTTAAACGGTGCGTGATCGAAATGTGTCAGAAACTCAATCTAATATTTGAACGAGTTGATGCCATTATCATGTTTCACCAAATGTGAACTGTTTTGTTGCAACTTGTTGCTTGTAAACTTTCAGGGAGAAATGCCCTTTGCACAGTACGGCATGGTATCGACGCCGGGGAGAGGACCTTGGATTGTCTTCCACAGACTATGAACACAACAGCTTGCCCAACGGCCATCACTTTTCTTTGTTGCGTTCATGCACCGAATTTAGCTCAGTGGCTGAAGCTACACGTCATGTGACAGTGTCACGTTACCGTGCAGTATTGGCGGTACTAACAGGACCGAGCCACAGATTCGAACCTGACTGGAAAAGACCCAGAACAGACAGCAGTCAACAAGGACCACAACGAAAGAGCTCCTTTATTATTCTTTGTTTGAGTTGTGACAATAAAATTGTTTTCTGCTACCTTGTAAAATTTTCAACAAACAACTAAGTCCGTGTCACAAGTAAAGGCACCGGTGGAGGCACTCACTTGATCAACTGACGTTTTAGCGAACGCTCACGTTTCACCGAATGACACTTTAGCGAATAGTCAGACGCCGCGAAGCGGCGTTTTCGGGTGGGCCAAATTGGTTCACATTTTTGTAATGAGCCGCCGCAGACTATCGCCGCGAAGCGGTGAAAGCGCAGCGCGGCGGATGGGTTAACGCGCGCACCCGTTATTCGTTAAAACGTCGATTCGCTCAAATGTCGCTGTTCGCTAAAACGTCATTCGCTCATGTGATAGGGGCCCAATATATATATATATATAAGTAATTGTTTTGAGTGAATGTTTATAGACAGCCGGAAGTTAGATAGCCGCAATAGGCGTCTGGTGCCTTAGTTGTAGATGAGAAATTTAGTCAGTGCAGTTCCACTTTTAGCCAACGCCCGTTTGCTGATCAATGCGGGTATCTCTCCAGGCACAAAAATCCCTCCAAAAGAGGGAGTTTGAAATCGCGTGACCGGCTCTGTGCTGAGAAAGTACTTAGCGTTCCAGCCGGTTCCTCACCAGACTTACGTGTTTTCTTCAATTTTTGATGAACCCGACGTTTCCCAGAAATAACTTACATGCCGCTCCCAAAGCACACGAATGCAGTTGATTTCACTTACATTTCAAGCCTCCTCGCCCATTTTGTGCACATAAAAGCGAACTCATTAGCCGGACCAGACGTTACGTAGAACTGCAAGTGTCTACGGGAAAGGGGGGGAGGGTTAGTATAAACTTTCGGTGGCCTCAGACGAACAGCCGACGTCTCGCTAAGTAAAGGCTGGTTCACACATATGCGACCGACGCTTACGATCCCTACTGCAGCGCTGACTGTCGTAAAAGCAGGTTATGTCGGAGTCGGTAGCGTGTGTGAATCAGCCTTGACTGTTTAGAGTCTGAGAAGCCAAGCCGATTAGCAAGGCCAGGAGAGTATCAATGCCCCCCCCCCCCCCAAAATCCAGACGACCCGTCACACCGATTGTCATGGATAACCCAGCCACCTCAGTCCCACCCGAATAAAATACCTGACTACGCCACTGAGCGAGCAATGAGCGACACGTTGGCAACTGCTGAGTCTCACAAGGGGTTCGTTGTCGAGTTCTCCCCAGCTTCGACCACCTCCGTATTTCAGTTTTTGATTCCAAGTTTAAAGGCGCAAATTGAGAGCAATTAAAGATTACTTCTGCGGGCTTCCGCCGCCCGCCTCATGCGATCAACCATACCAGTCGAGTCCAGACAAGAAGGGTTTATTCACCATGCGTACTCGGTGCTACCCAGAGTTGAAGAGCTCGCATCTTGCCCGCGGTCGCCCTTATCTATAGATAGAGTTGCGCGTTCATTCCCATAGCACGGCTTTCCTGCACGGCATTTGGAGTCTTCTCCTCATGTGACTGAATTCGGCGAATAGCGGCGCCGCGCGTTCGAGGCGCGCGGCGCGCTTAAAAGCAGGGGAACGTACACCGGACGCGTGCAACGTCTACTTTCCTGTACGGCATCTGAGTCTGCTACTCACGTGATCCGATCTCGGCGAATAGCGGCGCGGCGGTACGAGGAAAACAGATGCGCAACTCTGGCTCCCGTAGGGAGCCTATACAGGAACTCTACTAGAGATGTCCGCGCGACGCCCCCTGAAGGTGCTTTCCCCCCCCCAAAGGGGCTACTTGCGCGCCCCGACATTAGGGGGAAGTGTAAAGCGCGCAAATAGCCCTTAACTTTTTTTTTGGGGGGGGGCGCATCTTCAGGGGTCGTCGCACGGACATCTTTGGATAAGTTACGGCCGTGAGCACGATGCAGGCTCTTGGGCCCTGGGTAGCGCTGCGTGCGCATGGTGAAAAACCCCATCCTGTCTTGACTCAAGTGGTCCGGTTGATCGCACGAGGCAAACTGTGAAGCCAAAAGCCCACATCTGGAGCCCAACCACGAGCCCGAGCCCACGACGCCGAGGTTAAGTGTCTCGTGCTCAACCGTCGGAACTAGCCGGGCCTGGCTTCCTGCAGAGCTCATCACCGACGGAGCTACGTATCTCTTTTGAAAAATGTGCCGCAAGACAGGGACAGAGTAAAGGCCTGTTCGCACATACCACGGAGCGCTAAGTTAGCGCTACGTGAGCGCTCCAAGGAGCGCTCCAGTGGCGCTTCCTAGTGCGTGTCTTAAGGTTGAACTCCATGGGACGAATATGCTGCGAAAAATAGACGAATTTTGCCCGGCGGCTTTTGCTCTGCGCGTGGAATCAGCACAGTGACTGCTACGTCGCGCGCGAAGCGATCGTGCCGTCGGGCGACGTTCGTCAGTTATTCGTCACATAATTCGCTCCATGGAGCTCAGCCTTTAGCTATAAAATAGCGCGCGATTAGCGCTTTTATAGCGCCTTGTTAGCGCTTTTATAGCTCTTTGTTAGCGCTTGAGTAGCGCCTTGTTAGCTCTTCTTGTACGGCGGTGATTGCTGTGGATTAGCGCGTGCACTGCGGTTCCGGTTTCTGTGGTTGGGGGTGCATCACCAGTACCATGGCAGACATGTGGGACGCTGAAATAGAAACGCGACAAATGCTCTTACATACGCAAATAGTGCATATGTCTGTGGACGACTTAACGCCCCTAACCGCTCATTCACACTGGAAGCGGATCCGCGTTCGAGAAGCGGTTGCGAACGCGGTTGTACTGGATCTTTATACAACCGCGTTCGCATCCGATTTGCGAACACGGATCCGCTTCCAGTGGGAATAAGCGGTAAGAGCCTTCTGGGTGCGCGAAATCTTTCGCCACCGAGATACCAAAGGGTATCCGGCGAACCTTGTTTCCAGGTTGGGGGACCGAGACACAGAGCTCTTTCGAAAGTGATTATTGTTTAACTGCGTGTCTTTGAAACCAGGGTCACGCATGTCGAATAGAAAGCGATGAGGTCGTACCCAATCAATTAGTCGGGCTCCGAGTCCATGACTCTGGATCGTCTGCCCGACCTTTTGCTTGCCCAGTCAGCAGTCTTATCACCTTTGCTTGGAGAGCGGCTCTTTTACTTCCTCTTCTTTCAATGCTAAAATATCCATATCAATGTTAATGCTTCGTCGGACACATCCTCTCAGCAATGTATCTAGATCTCCCTAATAGGGACTTTTATCAAACCGTTACCGTGTTCCGCGCACCGTACCACCGAGCCTTTAAAACATGCTTTAAATAACAAAAATAACTGTTTTCCTAACAGTTTGGTTTTGCAAACTGTGTCGAAAATTAATTTTACGCGAAACACAAAATTTTTGTAGAGCAATATTGACAGTGTGAGATTTATTTTAAATTCTGCGCGCAAAGTTCACGACGTCACGGAATGGTCATACACTCTCTCCACCTCAACGTGATGGCCAAGCCGATCCACCTCTCCTCCACGCGCCTGAGATGCCGAGAGAGAAAACAAGTGGAAAGGAGGTGTCTAGCGACTATATCGCGTCTCGCGCCGTTAATATTATTCTAAATAATATTCTTTTCGCGTAAAATCAATTGCTCGACACGCGCGTTCCTACCAAATTGTTTAAAAAAAATTGTTTTCCTTCTTTTTAGTGGTTTTTTAACGCGCGCGTCCGGGATACCATGACCGCGAGGCGCGTGCTTAAAATCGTGTTTCAAAGGCTCCGGTAGTGCGGTACGTCAAACACGGTAACAGTTCGCTAAAGTCCCCAACAGGAACTTTCAGCAAACTGCACTTCAAAGGGATACTGTACTTCGTTTCAGCTTGGGTCCAGACGCAGCCGATGCCATAAGCGCGAGCTCCGCGGGCTTTCAGCGTCCCTGCCAAGCACGCGCGCTCGTGCAGTGAAAGCACTGTTCAGGGTCACATGCTCGCGCTTGTAGCATCGGCTGCGTCTGGACCCTAGCCTGAAACGAAGTATACAACGAAATTTCGGCGCTCATTTTTTGGTCTATATGTGTTCAAAGGAGCAGTATCACATGAAACATACCAATATCTTGTTAAAAAAGTATCGAAAAGAAATTTTAAGATGAATTAAACGATTAGCAAAGAGCACCTGGTGGATGTCGCTAACGCCTCGTTTGTAAAGCCCGTCTAGGAACCTTGACAGCTAGTGACGGTGAGTGTCTCGCCTCCGGCCACGACGAGAGAAGAGGGAAAGGAGGCACTCCCCTCTTCCCGAGAATCTCTTTCGTGTGTCGCCGAAGTCGCTATTGTCCCCCTACAAGATTATAGCAGATTAACCCTTCACTCAAAATTCGCACAAAAGCAGCCGCTTCGGTGGCTGGAACGACTAGGCCATCCTCTTGACGTCAGCCCCGCCGTAGCTTTGCTCGTCCCGAGACGACCTACGTCACGATTGCGTTGGATGTCACGTGCTCTAAGCTGGGCCTTCTCCGAGCGCTTGCCAGAGTGGGCCGTTTATAACGAAAAATACAGCCACCAAGATCAGAGTACAAACGTGCGGTTGTCATTTGCGGATATTGTGGATCATATTCAACCTATTTTTGAACACGACGGGAATATTTCAAATTTCGTTGAAGTATCCCTTTAAGCACACGAGTGATACCGGACCCGCGGGGCGCCGCTTAAAAAATTTGGCAGATGCACTTAAGTTTATTCACGTGTAAGAATGCGAAAGCATTCCTACGCGGATCAAATTCCTACAAGCAGCGCGTACGCGTCTTCGATCCTTTCGCACACGGCGCTCCGGCGGTGACATCACGCACCCCACTGCGCAGGCGCGGCAGACCCTGCCGGCTTCATGGCGGCTTCCGTGATGAAGCATTGCACTGCAGTTGCTTTTCCTTATGTTTTATTCCTGAGGCGCGTCCGCTTTGACCTTGAAGCGCACCCGCCGGCTTCAGTGATGAATAATCTGCGTTGCTGTGCTTTTCTTTGTGTTTTATTGAAAATGTAAATTTAGGTGCCGTTTTTCTGCTGCAGACGTTTACAGACAACGCTGGCTTTACTCCATGGGACAGTTAATGCTTTCGCATTAATAATGCTTCAAAGGCTCCAGTAGTGCGGTACATGGTAACGGTTTTCTGAAAGTCCCAATTAACAACTGGTATGGGAGCGCAAGTTCGTCTGCTTTTTGCTCAGGGGTTGCACTGACGTTAGAAGGCCGAGCTCTGATTGGCTCTGATGAAGGGACAGTGGGTAGACCTGAATGCTGCCTTCCTTGAAGTCTACCCACTATCGCTTCCAATCGGAGCCAATCAGAGCTCGGCGTTCCGGCAGTCACCACAGCCCCTGCTCAAGAAGAGACGAACTTGCGCTACGCACTGAACAACTGCAAGCATATCGCAGCCGACTGGTGCCCCATGTTTGAAAGCACTTGCAGCGTGCGCGTGAACAGAGCTTTTGCAAGCTTGCCAATAGACCTGTGCTAAATTACCCAAGCATCAAAAGGAACGCTGGAATGGTGTTATACGAGCCGCACGTGCTGCCGTCTGCAGCGGTAACTGTTCTAAAGCAAAAGCCTGAAACAAAAGGCATCTTCCACGCGCGTTGGACAACGCCCTATTTCGTTTATTCACTTCGAATATTTTATACTGGGAAGGTAAGCGCGTGCGGCGCGTATAACACAGTTCCCTGCATTCTCCTTGATGCTTGGGTAATAAAGCAATAGGTCTATTGCACGGGCTTACCGGCTCAAACGGAGACATGCCATCCTCCAATCGCCTTGCTTGCAATCGTCTTTCTGGATATGGTGCACAGTCAGTTCGTGCGTTCAAAGCAGCAAATCGCAATAGCCACACATAAAAGGCTGCACCTCGTTCTTTGTGATCTCGAATAATTTCATTTCGCAATAACCACAAAAAAAGCCACAAGCAGGGAGGAGAAACGCCGGAGAGAAAGATGACCATGAGCAAAATAGAAAAACAGAAACTTTGGACCGGGGAGAGGGATCGGTGCTTGCGTGGGCAAACGCGTCTCAGCTCGGAACGTGAAGCGAAAGCTTGCGCTGCAGATTCTCATGGGCTTGGTCCCCACCTCCTGCCCGTTTCGATCTCGAGGCGTCCGGTGCGTTGGCGTGCCGGCGCAGTAGTGATGCTGCGTGATGTAGCGGTTGTACTGCACTGGCTAAATTTCTCGTCTACAGCTAAGATATAGGTCACCCTTTGAGGCGTACTCGCAGCAGGGATGTATAAACATACGAATAGCACAATATTTTTTTTCGGGGAGGCGGATGGTTAGTGGAGACGAAGAAAGAGGGCAAGGGGCGCGTAGGTCGTCACGTGATCCCTGTGCTCACGTAACTGCGCCCTGACAACCTGCAAAAAATAGATGAAAAAAGGCGCCCCGTAATTTATAGCGGGTTGCGAACGTCCTGCTAAAACTTGAAATGGCGGTTCCGCTACGCTACACATAGCGGAGGTCGTAGCGGATAGCAGACACCGTGGCGGTAGAGAATGAACGATCTGCTAAACATTTTACTATCACATCGCCGTCGATTGCTCCATACTTACGCGCGATGCAGTAAGCAATCTTTGTTGTCGTCCCAGCACATGAGACAAAGAAAATAACGAAACAAATACGATTTTGCTGGCATGGGGAGCGAAAGAAATCGCCGCAACGGCGAAGTCAAGTGAACGCAGATCGACGCACGCCGAACACCGTGTCACCTCACTGCGTGCATTTCTTTGAAACCTCGGGAACACGCTTGCGTGGCCGATCGCTATTTTCAATCACGCTAACGCGGTACATGCCGAACAGCTCGCTATACGAGAACGCGTTCAAGCGCAAACATACACCTCTTGCTGGGTCACTGTCAGAAAACTGCCCGCGGGAACAAGGGTGTTATAAAACTGGAATACTAGTCTCAGTGGCTGTTCTCGAGGTTGCGAGCAAATACACGCAGTGAGCTGTCACGGCGCTCGGCGAACGTCGATCTGCGTTCACTTGACTTCTCTGTTGCTGTGCTTTTGCTCGCTGCCCGTGCCAGTAAAATAATATTTGTTTCGTTATTCTTCGTGAGTATATAGCGATGAGAAGGAAAAAACCCTTATTGCATCGCGCGTAAGTGTGAAGGAATCCACGACGACGTGAGCAATGGCGGTGCGGAACCGACAGCATAAGACAGATGCACACCCCGGCAAAACCGAAACCGAAGCTTTCCCTTGGCAGAGAGCACTTGAACCGCTAGGGGCGCTGCAATTTTGAATAATGGGAATTTTCCAGGCTCTGGAACAGCAATCCGCTTCTGGAACGTGAGTTCTGAGGTCACCGAGTAAGCGCCAGTAAGTTTTGAAACGCCACGGTGCAAAATTTGACGTGTTCCAAAATTTACTCGATGTTACTCCAGAATAAGGATTTTCTACCTTGGCGTTCTAAAACCTACCTGCGTGCAGCGTTTTTCAATCTGTGTTGTCACGTGACACGACCTGCCGAAGTAACTCGGATCAATTTGAGTAAGATTTGGAACACCGCCATTGGGGCCCGCAGTCGGATCGAGTAAATTTTGGAACGGTTGGAACACAGCGAGCCCAGCGAGTAGAGTTGGACTCCTGTCAAGTCACAACAGAAATAGAGCAACCACTGACGCGAGTACATTTTCGAACGCCGTAGGTATCCAACACTTAACCTGGAGTAAGACAAGGTACATTTCGAGACGTGACGGCATGGATGTTAGGTTTGTTTTGTTCGCATTTTGCTGCGGTTGTGTGTTTCTTCGTGCTTCATGTCGGGCGGTTGAAGCTGAACCGTTGGACACATCACAAATGTGCTTCGTGTCAGAGGTTATATGTGGAACTTTATGGTGCACGAGCGGCGAATGCAGTGGAGCCTGCAGCGTCAACGGACATGGTAACGTTTTGTTACAGTTTTTGTAGGGCTTGTCTCGGGCTCACGACATTTCTCACGGTAACCGGGAGAAGCATTTCTCCGAAATTGTACCTCCAGTCGCTCCCGTTGGTGGTGGCAATCGGTAAGCGATGCTTCATCGACTGATCAGGTTAGCTCTCTTCTGTAATGAGCCGACGCAGACTCGCCGTTCGCGGCGGGCCAGCACGCGCCCCAAGGATACACGCGCGACGTTTCTGCTCCGCGGACACATCTTGATCGAACGACGTTTTGTGTACGTTTGAGCGTAGTTACCGAAAACCGAAGTGAGCGTTTTCTGTGTTTCGCCGATTGCAGAGTGGACTGTTGTTTGCGGCCTTAGCATGATCGCGCAGCTGCCCTAGATGGTTGCTCTATTTCGACCTGTATGTATGCGGTTCTAACTTCGTCCCTGCTGCGAGCAAACGGCCGACTCAAGAAATAATAGTCATAAAAAGATGCACTTACTCTACAGGAAAAAGTTATCCATGCGGCGTTTATTCCTGTTCTATGGAAAAGTGAACAGCATATTCACTCGACGAGAAACGAGCATCAGCTTGCGACGAGCAGCTGCGTACGACGCCGGCCAAACTACAGCCAGCTTGCACGAAAAACACATTTCTCAGGCACCATAATCGTCTTCGACATGGCGGCAAGGAGACTGGAAACAAGCTGATCACCAAAATGAGGTCAGCTATTCATGCCAGAAGAGTTCACTTGAAGAAAAAAAAAGTGGGTAAGAGGGAGGGCGGTGGCAATCAGTTGGCCGAACGACGTTTCACGGACAAGTCGTTTCGTCGACATTGCGATGTTTCATCGACAGATCGTTTCGTGGAAACGAGCACCCGCTCATTTCATTGACAGACGTTGCGACGTTTCGTCGACAGCTCGCACTGCCAGCTCCACCAGCTGCACCTCCTCGCGGCCTCTGTGCCTGCGCGGCGCGCAACCTTGTTCTGGATCAACGAGGTAGAGGGGCTTAGAGTGGTGAACCGGACGTTCGGAAGTGGCACCCTCCCGGTGGCCGCCATGTTGTACGCAAAAGTGACCACTCGTCACGTGACCTCACAAGAGCCGTGACGTCATCGGTAAGATGGCAGCGCCCAGAACTGGCGGATGCGAGTTTGTTCGGTGCCCGGTAGCCGTGATGTGCAGCTGCTTTCCGACGACTTCGGGCTGTTTCGTGCTCGCTGACGCAAGTTTAATGTGAAAACATGAAGGAATGAGACTTTATACCCTTTTCGCGCAAGATCGCTCTTGATCATCTGAATATCAACGCTTGTGAGACAGCATCAGCCGTATCGCCGTACCGGTGCTCGAATTCCCGGATGTGTTCGAGGATCGATAGAACTTTGAGTGCTTTTAGCATCCGATTTTCGCCTTGTCTGGGCTTTGTTTGAACGTTGGAATGTCTGAGAATCGACGCAAAATGTATGCGTCGGACGCAGGGCCTAGGGGAATTCGTTTCAGCCCTAAGTAACTGCATAATCACAGCCAACTTTTAGCGAGGAAGCTCCTGCGATCTTTACGTTTTGTTCTAATCGACGATTCTACATTCGATCGCTTTTCTTCCTTTTCTTGTGAGTGCGAGGTGCACACTTATTTTCAGCTGCGTGGATGACGTGTTATTGAGTGTGGGGATAAATAAATCGTTTCAGGCACCTGCTTCAAAGCTATTCAACTTGCTATGAAAACAATCGTTTTGGTGTACGCATAGATTTTGGGGTACGCACAGAATCAACTGCACATTTTCTCTTTCGTAAGATTTATTGCAGCAATACTTTTTTTCATCGAGAGTGCATTGTATTATCCGGCCAAATATTTACTTGTTCTAATTATCTGGACAAGATAATTCATATTTGTGTTCATTCCTTGTCTGAAGAGCATGTTGAAAAATGTAGACACATCTTTTCGGTCTCTTCAATATACTTATTTCAAAAGTGTGGGCTGCCTATACTTTGTATCACCGTAACTTGAAAAAGGGCAACCACCACTAGCCCCCTCGTGCCAATCAGAGAGACGGAGTGAAGGTGTGTGACAAATCTGTGCAGACGAGCACTCTCATGATGTGTTGTCATGTGCCTCTCTCCAACATGCATATTGACTCACCGAGACTGTAGCCTTTGCCGTTTGCCAAATTGGTGATAGAACGAATTACAGTAGCTACTACTCTAATTACCCAAGGCCTTCTTACTTTGGGCATTTGTTCGACAAGTATGTTATGTTTGCCGTCACTGTGAACTCGGCCGAGCACCTATTGGACTGGAATGCTGCATTAGCGTTCGACGTGAACTGGGGCCCATTCGTGTGCTTTAAGCCGAAAAAAATGGTGAGAGTTGTGTTGCTTGATGGGGTTTTGCAAAGGATCTATTGAGTCATACGTATAGGAAGTGTCCTGCTCAGATGGTGTGTTTGTTTTTGCAATTAAAAAGTTACAGCAGTGTGCTTTAATCTTATCATCATATCTGCTTTTAAGCATCCTCTCTGCAATGCCTACAAAGGGCCCTGGTGGGAATAAATTAATAAATAACATTTTCACATCACTGGAGTTGGTTTTTCGATGCGCCACATGTTCAGGAGAAGTGAAACGAGGTGCAACCCAATGCAACCAGTCTGCCTGTCTGGTGTGTCCCATTAATCAATATTGAGGGTCAGAGATGCGAGTGTCCTCACACGGTACAGCACGCGCGGTGAACACAATTCTTCGTGTATAGACTCTGAAGGCGTAAAGGCGAGCGGAAATATGTTTATTTGGTTAGTGTATCAAATATGTTTATTTCCACTAGATTACATATTTATTGGTTCTTTGCAAATGGTTTCATAACGAGTTCTTTCTGCGACAGTCTTGTGTCAGGTGTTCAGTCGTAGTACCTGTGCTCTTTGTTGTCGAATGACGCTCCTGGCACGTCGGTGTTCAGTTTGGTCGAGTGGCAACTTTGACCGACTGATGCCGTCTTGTAAATCATACGTCATGTGCGGCCACCGACATCTGATGCACTGAAGCTGCAGGGCCGGCTTCTAATCCGCAAATTTTCCTGGTAGTTTTCTGCATCAATGCAGCAAGCTCGGGCATGTATTGCTTACGTGGCTGTGCCTTTTGCTTTACCATTGACTTGATAGCTGGCAACAATTTTTGTTTGCCATCCAAGCCATTTCACTTCCATTTCGTAATGGCGATTTTTTCAGCCTCCCGCAACCTCTGCAACTTGTGTAAGTCTCGTGTGGCAAAGTGAAGTCTGGTGATGCTTGGAGTCCACTTTTGAGAACAACCAACCATTCTATTTCTTCAAGTCACTCAGCGGCATTCTGCCTCAATGTTGGAAATTGTGTGCTTCGTGGCGTGGACACAGATAATATTCAGGTGTCAGCAAATTATTAGGTATTGTCGTTGGACAACAACCGACACCAAATCAACTGTCCTTGCATTGCCGCTCACCTGCTTTGTCATGCTTACCTACCGTCGAGGTGAAGGGGATCAGGAGCTTCGTGGTAATGTCGGCGCCAGGGACAAAGGCCGCCGAAGATAATCACTCAATGTTTCGCGGACGCTCGTCGAGACGTGGTCGAGGGTCGTTCGGCTTGAACCATTGCAGACCAATTCATTGGTACGGGCACCACCAGTAGACATGGTCGGTCTCATGCAATGGTAGCAGAGTGGTTTTCGGTCGACCATTTGCAGCACCTCCGTTTTCCTCGGTGTACTTTGTTCAGCGCGGACCTACACTGGTTCTTCCTGATGTCGGGAATGCTTCGGCGTTAGGGTGTCTCGTTGAATTGGCATTGAATAGTAACCGGTAGCCGGTGGCGGTCGTCGTGACTTTGTGGCATAACTCACCCTCGGTTCGTCAGATGCCGCTTCGCTCGAAGAAATCTCCAGTTGAAATGCCTGTCGAATTTCTTCCGAAAGAATCTCGGCAAACAAAATAAAAGCCGGGCAACTGATGGCAGGAAGTAGCTTCCTGATCTCCTCTCGGACAACGTTGTGGATGATGTCGCGGATGCCTGGGAGGGTGGCGTGGAAGTTGCAGCTGGACGACTCTAGTGTCGAGACGCTGGAGAGTTGTTGATATTGACAGGCTCGGGCCTGCAGTGTACATTCAATGTTGGAAGCCTCGGTGATATGAACCCTTCGACTGTTGTCGTGGGGTTGCGGACAAGGCTGCCGAAGGTGTTGTGCCCCAAATGAGAGACATGGGATTCTTAGCTTCTTGTCTTCTGTAGCATCAGGGTTGGCGTGGGTGCTCGATCAGGCGCAAAACATCCTCCACGAAGGCGGTGACGCTCTCGTTGGGGCCGTATCCTGGACAGAGTAAAAACTTCGGCTCTCCCTCGTCAATGTTGGCTGATGAACGTGCACTTCAGCTCGATCTTGCAAACTTCCCACGACGTTAAGGGGAATTCGTGGTTCTCGAACCAGTGCCTGGCAGTTTCTTCCACGAGAAGTATAGGTTCTGCAGGAGCTGGTTGTCCGTCTACCCACTGTGGCGGGCGACACGGTCATATTGTTCCATCCAGCCCTCGACGTCTTCATACACCTTGCGTGAAAGGGCTTCGGAGTGTGAGGTGCGATGGGCATGCAAACAGTGGTGGGAGCGGATGTGGTTTGCTGCGACAGGTTTGTCAATGTCGGCTTAGTCAGCTTCGGTTTTTCTGGCAAAAGACCGAATTCCGGTGGTTCTTGCTGGTCGCAGCGACTGGCTCAGATTTCAGGTTCTTCGTAGTGTATTTCCGAGGTTCGCCCTTGTGGTACTCGCTCGTCTTGCGGTTTTTCTGCCGAGCTTGGGATAGGACTTGGTTCCCGGCTCGCCGGGGGTTTAAGACGCGGGATAATCCGCCACCCGTGTCTTGTTATCCGGCAACTCGGCTATGCCACCTGGGTGGGTCCACACGGGGTGATGGGCTATGGGTAAACTGCGCAGCACCTCCTCCAGAACATACGATGACAGCTGAGCATGGCCATGAACTTTCCAGAATAGTAAATATTGATAGAAAATAGGACTGGAGCAAGCATCCTTGACAATATAGCAAAACGGACAGAAGGGAGCCTATCCTGACCACTAAAGAAGCTGCATTGCTTTAGTGGCATTCTGTCTTAATAAATCCTCTCTTTCGGGGTTTGGCGACTGCCGTGGACGAGCGGAACTGAAATGGATGTGGGACCACTTTTCTGGTAATGAGCCGCTGCAGACTGTCATCGCAAAGCGGCGTGAGCGGATAGACTGGGTAGGTAACACGCGCGATGAAATGTCCATACAGCTTGCAATTCGCGTAACGAGTGTTGATGAAACTTTTGTGTCGACGAAACGTGCGACAGACCAGCGGAATCAATACCAATTGCAACACCTGTGCTCGTGAAAGTGCACGTCTACGCCAGAACAATTTGGGAAGCAGCACAGTATCATTTAGCATGGTACGGGAACTACAAGCTTCAAGGCAGCTCTCCGGTGCACCGCACAACCAAAGTGAGCCTTCGGACATTTGAACGCAGCGGCACCACGACTGCACACTGCCAAGCACGACTCACGCAATTTCCGTCACTAAACTGTGTATTCAAATATATTGCACACGCTTCACTGCGTACCTCAAAGATTCCGATGGTCAACGAGAGAACAGAAACGTCGCCTTAAAATTTATACTAGCGGCATCCGAATCAATCCGAGGTCCGAGCAACGCATACGGCCGATTGCCTCTTTCGTGGCAATATCCCCGTCGGTCACAAGAGAAATCCACACCGTTCCTCCGTATTTTCACGTTATACCTACGTCAGACACCACGCTGAACTCTGAAGCCGCTTTCGACCGGCCTCATATAACGGCTTCCGTGTCTGAGATCAACTCGCCGAGACGAACGACAACGAATAAAGCATCCTACAAGCTCCGGCCAATGCTTCGGCCCAGCTGGGGCCAGCCGCTGCCTGGGCGCTGCCATCTTTCCTGTGACGTAACGTATTTGGTTTGGTCACGTGACGAGTGGTCAAATTTGCGTACAATGGCAGCGGCCTTATGGGGGTCACTTTCGAGTGCAGACCGGAACCCCGGTTTATCGCTCTAAGCCCCTCTACCTCATTGCTCGCACCCCACCCTTTACACTGCTTTTTTTCACCCAGTCTCAGCTGAGACGTTGTTTTAGCAAGCCGGCCCAGGATCACAACTCGTGAAGTTTCCTCGCACTTCTATTTCGTTCTTACAAGTCCCCGCTATCAGCGTTGCAAAATAAAATCAAGCGAGATACTCAGTGCTGCCCTGCCATGTTATTTTATAACCGGGCTAGAGAGCGGTTTTCCTTGCGGCCTTCACGCTCGCCTAGGAAAAATGGGACCTCTTTTGCCGCAAGGAGGGGGGGCGGGTGCGACCACACTACTATGTGAAACACCGCCTGAGTCATCCTGAGCAACAGTTTCCTGACCACAACGATTACAAACTTGTGTCATTATACTAGTTCTAAATAATTTTAGTGAGCCGACTGATATAAGTTGCGGCTTACGATAATTACATGCTTGTCAATACAAACTCGTCTCTTCAGGAGACGAAACGAAAGAGGTGTTTCGCATAAGTCCCTGCAGGCAGCCGGCCTTATGACCTGTGGGTCTAGTTACTCTAGAAACTACTCCGACTCAACCCCGGAGCAAAGAGGACAACATTGTGAGGAGTAGGTGCCTCTTATAAGGAATTAAAGCACTGTAGGAGCGGTAGGGTTAGAGCGACCCGTACGAGCTGCCACCGCAGGGAGCAACGAATCTTCGTGCAAACGCCGTCAGAGATCGCGGCTGTTCACTCTAGTCTGGCCATTTTTCTTCCAACTGCTGAACGAAGCAAGCGCATGTTCATTGGCATATTTCGCTTCAAACCTAAACACGCTAGGAAAATAACACGGTAGAATGGATAATGTGCCCAGCTCATTATCCTACCTTCTGGTTTACTGCAGTCGTGTAGAAATCTTGTATTTTGTTGTAGCTTTAAATTGTGCTCGTTTGAACTTCGCTGTTTCTCAAAAATTTGCGTGAGGCGCCTCCGAAATATATTTTTCTTCACATGCCACACACGTCTTAGACACTACAGAATTTGCCGTAATTTTGCTTATATATTATAATTATATTTTAATGTCATAACGACTTTTCTTATACCCAAGAATAAAATGTACACTTCTATTAACTTGGATTTTATCCGTAGTGGCACGACATCCAAAAGTTAATTCGAATGAGGAACCTACAGTTTACACGTCATCGTCTTGAAATGTTTGCCAAGACAAACGGTATCTGATAGGATATAGTATTATCATTTTAAATTGACCAAGGCGCGAGATTTCGGAGTTGTGGCCATATTAGTTGAATAAATACATGGGCTTCTATGGGAGCGCTGCCGTAACCCGCTAAGAGATTGCGCAAGCATGTGACGGCACAAATACCCGTGGACGATTGGCCTTTGTTGCAACTCGTCAACGGGCCGCTTTACTGGCTCGGAATTTGTGTAAGACTGAAATCACTGGTTAGACAACTGAAAGTCAGCAGGGGATTTTGTAATATGGCGCGTGTGAAAAGCGTCTATACCAGGGTGTCGAACCGAACCCGAACCCGATCCGAAAACCGGATCAAAACCGTTATTTTTGACCGAACCGAAACAAAACCGAAACCGAAATCGAACGCTTCATATTGAACCCGAACCGGCACGAAACCTTAATCTGATGTGGCGGTTACCGGTTCAACGAAAGCCGGTTCAGGGCCAATTGTGTCAATAATTTGTCTATGGGAAAAGTATCGGGCGTATATTTTTCGTATGTTGCCAAGACTAATCCTACATACTTTGAGATATTTTTGCATTTCGTTTTCATTGCATACGGATAAAAAGTCACAGCATATCCACGTGGTGAATGATGATGAGTGGGCGAAGCTCCGGAGTGAATCGTCGGTAAACCAGCGATTCTTCCGTTTGCACCGTGGTGGGGACGTTTATCGGAACGTTAACCACTTGCCCCTTGATGCCATACTGTCCATTACCGTGCGTCAACCGCCTTATGCTCATGAACGGCAAACGAGGAGCGATCAGTCGTTCTTCCACAAGGTTCAGAGGAGGTAAGTGATCCGGTTTGGGTGGGTACGTGTAGCCGTAAGATACGCTCATTGGAGGCACCTTTCCCGCCACTAGCGAATCCTTGCAGCTATAGCAAATCTTGTACTCACCGCTGCTGGCAGGGAACTCGCGCTGCAGCACGGCGATGGCATTGGCGCGAGCCTGGTCGTTCTTTATGGAAGATATTGTGACTAGACTGTTTGAGAACCACAATCTATCACACACACCACAGCTATGGCCGAACGAAACGTCTAGAAAGTCTCGCTTAAACCGCGCGTCGGCACCTTCGGGCTGAGCTCGCCTGATGCGTTTTGCAGACGCCTCACGAGCTCTCGCTGCATCGGGGTCTGCCTGCCGATACGCGCGCTTTCCACGCCATCTCTTGAGCCATTCATAAACTAAACCTCGAAGTGGCTACATACCCACAACTAGGAGGGACAGACCCACGCTCTTAAGGAGCATTCGCCCCTAAAAAATACATCATCGTCTGGAGAACTTCAACTCTCCTTTGTTTCTTGGATTGATCCTGGCGGCGCGATATCGGCGGCGGCGATTTCAAAGCACTGCTTGGCCGCTTGGCTACGAAATGTCCAAGTGTCGGAGCGGATTGCGCCACTGTAGGCACGGAGGCCTACGCGTCCGCGAACGTTTGCACCTCAAGATGGACCGCAGTTGCAGTCGATGAGCCATTCAGCCAATAGAGCACCGAGAGCGCACCACGTGACCTTCCGCTTGAGTGCAGCGACACCCTGAAGGAAAGGGGGACGAGTATCACGCTGCATCGGCAGTATAGTTCGTAGGGTCGCCTGTGGTTCATTTCAGTGAAAAACAATCTTTTCTTCAACGTGCTCGGAGTGTTACCTTACAAACAAAAGAAATACAAAAAACACAAAAACATGGGCTGTTGTAGGCAACGTTACTCGGCGACGATTCGCCGACGTAGGGAGCCTCGGCGAGTATGTAGGCTCCCTACGCCGACGCGCCCGCGCCCTGGAAGGAGGCCAGGGCAACACCTCCTAGAGAAGAAGGCCGTAGCGCTCTTGTGACGTCACAAAGGAAGGCCATCGGGGGCGCGCGTCGAAGCGAAGGCAACGCGCGTTTTTAGTCACATACGCGTGTCATATTAGCTAAAATGAAAGCTGCACATAGCAACGGGTCTAGAAAACATTTTATTACACGAGGAAAATATTACACCGCTAAATAATCGGTACGAAATGGCACGAGGTATGCGTATAAGACGTCCATAGAAAAATGTGATTGTTTTAAGTCGAAAACATTGAGTCACGCAATTATTGTTGTAGGAATGCATATTTTATACAGAAATACTTCGACAAAATGGCGAGACACGCAGTGATTGGAAACAGCAAAACAGATCAGTTAAAAATCAGGTAGACGTAGTCAACGCGGACAAGGCAAGACAAGTGTCACTTACGATCATGTAAGCGACGTTATCGCGTGCAGTCACTGAATTCTTGCATCATACCCCGGCCACATGGCAAAAGTAATGTAATTTCGATCGAATGACATTATGGGGTTGACAAATCAGCTTGCGACGCTCGTATAATCACTCAAGACCGCGAGCTGATTAAATCCTATATCACTGACTGAAAATATATTAACTTTTCCGTGTGGCAGGGGTACTAAACTTACTACATAGTTAACTAATTTATTTCTCCCAATGAGCTCGAGCTGCCTTAGAACAAAATATAACTTTTTTGTGTATAATATTACTATTACCTTAATACAGTTAAGATTCTAGTATAAACGCGGTAAAGGCAATAAAATAAGATTAGTATAAATAAACACAAAACCACAAACAACGCACTTTCAATAATCACACAAACTTGTTTTTCACCTTCCAGTGAAAACTAGATTACCGCGCATATTTACAAATGTCGACGCAACTGCACACGAATAACGACAAAGAACAAAATCCCAATCTATCACGCGATTAAAATAAAAACGATTGCAGCATTTTACTTGCGTCCTACATCACCAAGAAAGCCCGTAAACAAGTTGTTTCTCACCTGTCGATCGTATCCATACGTCCCACAATATTCGTAACGAAAACAATTGAACACGAACTCCAAGAAGTCTCTCTCTGTCGAAAGAGAGGTCTGTCGATTAATCGACCAGAGTCATCGTTGGCTAGTTGTCACACATGTTACTCAAACCGTAGCAGGACTTGTTTCACGAATCCACGTAAATGCCGTAGTATCAAGCGAACACAAAAAAAGTACCCGAGACTACGGTGACGACAGAAATACGACGGGAAACAAGTCTCAAAAGTACCACACACGAGAGCAGCGGCGACGAAAGGATTAACGTTGTCGACCCATCTCTTGCTTTTGTGCACTCCCTGCGACAATGACTGGATTTTTTTTTTCGGTTTCCTTCTCTTCTGAAATGTCTCAGCGTTTCTTTTCAGACAGTCAGCAGCTCACACACAACGTAAATTTACCAGAATCGGAGCCCGTATGAGGGAAGATGTGGCTAATGTGGCATCGGAGCCGGTTCTTTCGAAAAGTCTGGGGAGCTGGGACTGCACGTAGTCCCGCGGTTACGGAGATACTCATAAATATATATTTGGTACTCTCAACCTTGTAACGCGTTGTATATTACGTTTATATTATATATATAATAAATTGTACAAGACTGCGCCTTTAAAACGTATAGTAATGTGGGATGAACGCGCACGAACACGACCGTGCCGCTTGACAAGAAACATTTTTTTCACGTCGATAGCAGATATTTTCTCACGTAGTTGCGCCATGGCCTTCCTTCCTCCGACAATGTGACGTAACCTCTCAGAGCGCCATGGCCTTCTTCTTTAGGAGGTGTTGGCCAGGGGTGGAGGATTGAGGAGGGGGGAGGAAGGAAAGAAAATGTGTTCTTTTTTTTTTTGCAGGTTTGTGAGACTAGCAAGGCCAGCATGTCGCCTGTTTAACAATTTTCTCATTTTTGTTCGAAGTCCTTTTTCATCGTCTTCAACTGAGCATTCGAGAAACGTCGTTCGCTGTGGTGGAATTACCAGAACTTTGTTCGGTGGCTCACAGGTAGAAATGACCTGGTCTAAATCCCTCAAACCGGGTCGTAGAGCGTTGTTTGCGATAAAAATGTCAAAGTGACGAGACAAAGCAACGCCACGGGATCTTTAGAACAGCTTTTTTCCGCCGGAACCCAAAGCGCTAGCAATATGTAGTCACATTTCAGTATACGTGCGTGTTCACGTGCCCGGTCATTGACACATCGGCCAGTTTGGCCGATGTATACACGACCACAGCTTAACGGGATTCAATAAACTACCCCAACTGCGCACTCGACGTCCCTGCTTCTGTGTTTTACGGCACATTTGTTTCCTCTCGTTCTCCCGTCAGCCACTCTAGGGCATAGCTGTGACCTCTTACTGGGTGCCGAAAACAGGTAGCATGCATAAAAAAACACGTGTGTGCAGAGCAAAATAAGCGAAAACATAGGGAGGGCAAGCAATCTAGCTAGAGACCTTTTTACTGTTTACAAAATCACAGCCCAGCGTGTGATCTTCACAGCCCAGAACGTGCGTGTTTTTCGCTTCGGAAACCGAACACTGAAGAAGATGGCACCGGCCACACTCTAAGAAAAAATGGAGGAAAAAAGTAGCAACGGCGCGTCTTCCTCCCTTCTACTGACGCGCCCCAAGCGGACACGAGAAAAAGGGAGGAACGAAACGTTTTTCTCCTTCTCCAGGCAGACGGGAGAAAGCTTTCGCCCTCCCGACTCATCTTCTTTCGGTTTCGATTGTCGAGCAGGTTACGCACGTTGTTTAATAAATGCTGTTGAGTTGATTGACCTTCAGCGGCAGCGAAGGCCGCCTGTAATTCCGTCTTCTAGTCCAAACGTGCAGAACATTTCGGTTGCATTGACGTTTTTATCACTAATTTTATCAAACGAGCAAACGAAGCCGCTGGAAACAGCGAAGTTCCGGAGCAGTGCCAGCAGCGCCACGTACACTGGGTAAAATGGCCGTCTCCGGATTGCGGGACTCACGCGGAGCTACAGTAGCGAAACCACGCGGAAATGTGTCGACGTTTTCGACGTTATGGAAATCGCAGGAACTGCGTCCAAGACCGGCAGGTTTTGCTGCCGGCTGCCTGGGTGCCTTCCGTGCTGAGTTCGGTTCTGTTTTCCGATGCCGAGTGCGACCAGCGTTCAACGTGGTTCTGTATTTGTGCGTGTCAGCAACATAGCAGCAACATCGTGATGGCAGTGTTGTGGGTTGTGAACAGAAGACTGGAATTATCGCCGATGTGACGGTGTGTTCGCGTATCAGTGGTGTAACAACAAGATGAGATGACGTAAACTGTCGGGCATTGATGCCGCTGGTCGGGCCGTGATCGGAGGGGGCGGGGTGTCGCAGGTTGACATTCCGCTTTACATTAAAAAGTTTAATAGCAATTGAGGGATTAGGTGCAATCGATCGACGGGCGGAGTGCGGATAGTCATGTTGGAATGCTGGTCTGAACAGTAAGCTCCTATCGTACAGTGGCCAATGTGTCTGTCGGTTGTCTCGTCCCCGAGAGCGATCGCGCTCTGGGGAAAGGACTGAACAGTACAAAATAGTGACGGAAAGTGCGTATATTTACAATGTGGAATTTTAGCATTAAAAAAGAATAGGTAAAATCAAGAAAAAAAGCTACCCTTTATTTTGCTGTTTAAATATACTACGGTTCCTGGAGAAACTGCCCTCCCAGGGGCGCGCTGGGATGAGCACTAGAAGCTTTCGAGCTCGCTACGGCGTAGCTCCGTACACTTAACACCTGCCGCAAGTCGCGGCTTTGACTGCATTCAAGTTGATCGAAAAGCGATTTCTCAGTCCGTGTAGCATCGCTTCCAGCTGAGTGATTATCCGTTCTACAGAGATTAATTCAAGACGGCAATTGTAGCCTTGCGCGAACAGCACAAATAGAAAAACAAACACTACAATAGAAATACAGAATACAGGCTACGACGTGCCGTGCGGGGAAACAAACTCATGGCTTCGAACCGCATTGGAGCGGCTTGATTTATTGGCTTACAAATAATTACGGCATGATCGAGCGCTTGCTTTTTAATAAGAGATTCATCCCCTGAGCCATTCAAAATACTCTCAGAGGTATGACATTGCTGGAAAAAAATCAACATGCTGGGAATATTTTTTGTTGCTTATTCAGTCACCGAGAAATTCCGAACGTTCAAAACAACCAGTATAAAAGTCGGAAACGCAGAGCTCGGGTGTAGTGTTCGTGTTCGTGTGCCGTTGTATTGATGTTTGTATCTGCCATGTGTGTGTATGCGCTCAATGTATGTTCACCTGATGCTTGAAGTATGCGTAGTGTGTGTATGATAGAGGATCCCGAAGCGCATGGTGGCCTGAGAAAATACAATATTTTTTGTAGAACATGAATTAGGCTGTACCTAGCGCCACCTAGCCTAGCTACTTGCAATTACTCTGCTTGACCCTGCCATCTGGTGGCAAACGATTTAACCTTCTTTCACGCTACGCGATAAACAGCGGCTTCGAGTTTGTTGTTTTGAGAACGGCTTTTGGTTTCGCGGATTGAGTTTGCCATTCCTCCGTGATGTGCGGTTGACGAAGGAATTGTGACTCGTAGGAACACCAAAGGTAAGACGTAAAGTGCGCGAAGTTAACTAGGTATCGGTTGTCTCCGTTTAACATCGCAGTGCTGTCGACGAGAAGACTGAGTAGCTGCTTTCGAAACGCAAGTTTCTGTACCTGTGGGGGGAATCTGGCTTCGGAAATAAACACAGTTCGCGGAAAGCTCGTGTTACGCTTTTATTTGCTGCTCCTCTCGTCCCGTACAAGAGACGTAGCGTCCTCGTTAAGCCTTATTGAGCTCGATTTGCTCGATTCAGGGCCGCCATAATGAGATGCAGGCGACGGAGGAACTAGTTGCTCCCCTGCTTCAGGGACGAAAGTTTCTCCCTTTCTGAAGGAACATAGGTTACAAGACCGTTCCTCCCCTAAGGGAGGATTATCGATACCCTTTTTTCTAAGAGTGCAGAAGCTACTTTTTGGAAAGGTCTATAGACCTTTCCAGCGGCAGTCTCGAACGAAGCGATTTACAGCGCGCGTCCCTGGTTTTGAGAGGGTAGCCAGTGTTGCCCGACTGCGCTGGGCTGTGGGTTTTCTAGTCAGTGGGCTGTGGCAGCGCTGCGTAGGCGCACTTCCGGACGCTGGTGGGGGCTAAATTGCCGCGTTCTATTTTTATTTTATTTTGTGCTTTATGGCGAATAGAATATCTCGAGGTTTTTAAGAATGCATTGTACTATTTTTGGTAACAAAAACAAGGAAATCAAACTTGTTTTGGTGACTTCGTGCGCGACAGAACAAATGCAACTGGAATGTTTGTTTTATTTAAGGTTGATCTTTCTACGGCACCATACACTTCCAATTTACAGTGTGGACGATGGTCACTTCACGACTATCGGACGGAATCCGGCGTGTTTTGGGGCACATGTGCTCTTTTCCACAGCTTCAAAGCAAATGAACGAACGTGTCTATTCCGTCGCCACAACCCGGACCCCACCCTATCAGCTATTTTTCGCAAAGATCCGGAACATAGCCGGGAAGGCTTTTCAGAGATTATCTGAACGGAACTAATCCTCCAAGAACGTCGAACGGCACTCTAAAACACAAAGGGTGTGGTGGTTACACCCACGGGGGTGTAACGGGATTGTCCCATATAATGCACCTGAAATGACACCTGGACTAGTGGAGTATGCATGCACCACATTTAGTGGTGCAGATATGCTCCTTCTCCTACACGCCCAGGTTTTCAGACACACCCCATTCATGGGTGTACTAATGTTCTCTTTCTTACACCATCTCCACTTATTGGGAATACAGATACACCCCATTCTAGGGTGCACAAATATTCCTTCCCTACACCCTCACCATCTTGTTGGAGTACATGCACACTTCATTCATGGGTGTAGTAATCTTCTCTTTCTTACACCATCTCCATTTATT
Source organism: Ixodes ricinus (assembly GCA_037355805.1). Classification (NCBI taxonomy): domain Eukaryota; kingdom Metazoa; phylum Arthropoda; class Arachnida; order Ixodida; family Ixodidae; genus Ixodes; species Ixodes ricinus. Next base: position 70,915 of record JAZHYW010011855.1, read on the forward strand.
GGGAATAGAGATACACCCCATTCTAGGGTGCACAAATATTTACTTCCCTACACCCTCACCATCTTGTCGGAGTACATGCACACTCCATTCATGGGTGTAGTATTGTTCCCTTTCTTACACCATTGACCAGTTATCGGGGACATTGATGCACCTTAATTTAGGGTGCATATATATTCCCCTCCTTACACCCTCACCATCTTATGGGAGTACATGCACACTCCATTCACGGATGTACTATTGTTTCCTTTCGTACACCACGACCACTTATCGGGGATATTCATGCACCTTAATTTAGGGTGCATATATATTCCCCTCCTTACACCCTCACCATCTTATGGGAGTATATGCACACTCCCTTCACGGGTGTACTATTGTTCCCTTTCGTACTCCATGACCACTTATCGGGGATATTGATGCGCCTTAATTTAGGGTGCATATATATTCCCCTCCCTACACCCTCACCATCTTTTGGGAGTACATGCACACTCCATTCACGCGTATACTATTGTTCCCTTTCGTACACCATGACCAATTATTAAAAAATACCAGTACACCCCATTCTAGGGTGCACCAATATCCCCCTTGCACCCTCACCATCTCGTGGGATTACATGCACACTCCGTTCACCCATTTGCAAGAAAAAGAGGCACACGAAGAACCTCTGAAAACAAACTTAGTTTATTTCAAGTTCTTTCCTTAGGCATAACTTGCGCTTAATCCTTAGGCATAACTTGCGCGACCACGGTGTGGCCCAAGGCCGTCAACTGTGTGAAGGCCACGCCAACCAGCCTCTCGATGACAGCGAAAGTCTTTTGTGTCCCTGGAGCATACT